>JACEIK010003104.1:53653-63751 GCA_018107945.1 Datura stramonium | reverse complement strand
AAGAGGTGAATTAGCCACTCATTTGCAGATTAAACATCTTCAAACAAGTAGAAATCATACAAGCAATTGAAATTAAAGAGGAAAAGGAAGAGAATTAACCTTAGTAATTCTTCTTCTCAACTGCTTGCTATCCACGTTCTTGGTCAAAATGTCAGATACATTAAAATAAAACCTAAGTGTGTTATTTATACAAGTGAAAAAATTTTCCCAGAATAACTGGCAACATGGCACGGAGTGTATCGCGGAGCATCAACTCCGTGCCACAGCCCTGTCGTGAAGTCTCACTGGAACTCAGCTTCTAGGTAATTTTCTTCAGCGTGGCACGGAGGTAAATGCGGAGCTTAGGCACCGTGACACAGTGCCATCGCACACCTTCACTGGAAATGAAGTTAAAATTCCTTCTAGGTAGAATGCTTCCGCGATGGTAGCGTGACACGACCTCCATCGCGGAGCACCAAACTTGGCCAATTTCCTTGTCGACTTCCTCTTCTAGCTTTCGAGTCCATTTCTACACTTCACCAACTTGTAGATTAGCTTCCAAAAATTCCTTCTAGGCTACAAAACTATACTAATCATGTTGGTTAGTATAAATCCACATTTACATACAAATCACATGAGAATGCACGCATAAAAGTGGATAAACAAGTAGAAATGAAGTATTAAAGTATCACTTGGGTGTGAAATTATGCCCAAGATCAATGAGATTCGGAAAGAAAGAAAAGTCAGTCCCAAATATATATGCCCTTACAGAATCATGAGACATACTGGCAATGTGGCTTATAAGCTGGAGTTGCCTATAGTGTTAGCGTCAGTGCACCCAGTCTTCCATGTGTCAATGTTGAAGAAATGCATTGAAGAACCGACCTCAATAGAGCCTCTAGAGAGTGTTGGTTTAAAGGACAACCTCTCTTACGAAGAAGTTCCAGTTCAGATCCTAGACCATCATGTTCGTAACTTGAGAAAAAAAGAGGTTGCTTCAGTAAAAGTACTATGGAGGAACCATCTAGTTAAAAGAGCTACATGGGAAGCATAAGCAGACATAATGGTTAAATACCATTATTTATTCCCTTCTAGTTAAGCTTCAGCATCAGGTACTAAAATTTATCCTTAGTACTCTATTCAGTTCCATACTCATAAGCTTTATTCATGTTTGAAATGTGCACCCTACTTACATAAGTCCAGCTAGTATGTTCACCCCAATTGGGAGTCAGACACTCCTTTAATAGTTAGTTTATAGCTTTCATTGGAAGATTTCAGCTCTTTCCCTAGTCTTTCAGGTTATTTAGCCTTCATTCGAGGACTAATATTCCTAAGGGGGAAACATTGTAACACCTCAAAAATTCTTGACACTAGCTTTTAGATTTAAAACTTGATCATGCATAAACCTAGGAAAAAGACCTCAGTACGAGTCCGTACCTGCACTCGTAATAGGAGGGTTGGAGAAAACAGTAAGTGCGATTAGAGGAATCACGAGTGCATGTTACGACTCGTACCAAGATTATACGGATTGTACTAACCAATCGTGTTTAAGTTCAGAGAGAAATGATCAGGGAAATTATGGGTAACCACGAGTCATGGCTGACTAGTAATATGCAGGTATGAACCGTACACTGAGTCATGATTTGAATTAGAGAAGAGTTCAGGAGGAAATCACGGACCGAGGTACGGATCATAGGATACTTGTGTGGATCATAGGAGGCTTCTGTGGAAAACTTCAGAGAAATGGTTTGGAGCAGGGTCCCTAGCGACGAGTGAAGGTATGGACCATCGTATCCTAGTAGGACTCATAGGATGAGTCATACCACCTAACGAGCAGAAATTTTAGTAACTATTTCAGGGGTATTTTTGTAAAATCCTACAATCCTAACCTCTAAACTATATCGTATTATGACTATTTTGAAGGGGTTTTAAAGGATAAGTTGACCTTCTCCCCTCATTATTTTTCCAAAATCACTTAAAAGTCACATAAGAACTTAGACAGACTCCATAGAGCCGAGGTAAGGCTTCTTCTCTTCCTCATAATTTAGGTGCCTTCTTAGAGAAATTCTACTCGGGGTATGTGGGATTCCAGCAGGAATATTTCTCTCACCCGTGTGTCCCAAATTATTTATAGCAATCTTTTTAGTTCCAACCCTGTAGAATATTGAAACTAGGGTTTTCGTTCAGATTGTTTATGAATTCCTTCATTGTGATAATTCTTGAGTTTTTCCTAGATTGTTATCAGTTGTAATTCATGCTTCATATTTCATTTAATATAGTATGTATCGTAGCCCTAATCTTCAGATGTGATTTGAATAGGACTTGCATAACCGAGAATTAAGACATGAATATTGTTTGTTAGCATAGTTCTTTTTCTTTACCAATTTTAGTACAATTGCATGATTAGAAGTTAGTCTTTGACAGTCTCAGAGTCTCAGTCAATACTTAGTATTCTTAGTGTTCTACAGAAATGTTAGCTGATAAGTTTGACTATAGTCAGTCTTTGAGGAGTTCTGTAAAACTTTGTAGCCTCAATTATTAATCATCAGATGTTCTTTAGATGGTTATTACTTTCAGATAAAGAAGCTCTGACAAGTCTTAGAACACAAGAAATTCAGTTATCAGGTCCTTCAGACTCTCAGGACGCTTCTGGATAAGTAGTCTTGACATAAGTCTTAGGACACCAGTTTCGAGCTAATAGCCTAGTTAAATATAATTAGCAGTTCCAGTGGGAGTAGTACTTAGCACCGAATGGAGCTGGGATTCAGTGCACCTAGATTCCTAGATCTATGTTTCCACTGTAGGTTATTATCCTGAATAGGCATCAACCAGTGATCACCCATCTCAGCTACTATACCCTGGTAAGGTATAGTGGGCCTTCTTTGATGGGGGTATACATCGGACTCCATGTCTAGCTCACGTGGTTACATGTCGGTTATAGTTTCTCCCATAATATAGTATATTACAGCTCAGTCCAGTACAATCTCATTCTCTAGTTTAGTTTAGTCCAATTGAATTCAGGATATGTGTATGACCTTCAAACAGTTACTAGTACTTACAGTATTATCAGATTTTCAGATACTTTAATGTTTATGATTCCAGTTATGGCCATTGCATGTTTTGCTAGTTCAGCTTATAGAATCTCAGTATATTTACATTTACTTGATATCTCACTTACTCAGTACATTCAGAGTACTGATGCATACTCTCTATGTTGCATCGTCTTATTATATAGGCGCGGGTTCTCAGTATCAGCATCATCAGTAGTCCTTCTTCGGTGAAATTCGATAGAGTTCAGTGGTGATTCCTTGTTTCCCGAGGGATGGAGTTTCTTTTCTAGGCTATTTTATATTGATATTTCAGTTTATACTTTAGAGTTAGCTGGGGGCTTGTCCCAGAAACACATCAATTCGTAGATGGCTTTCAGACAGAGTTGTAGTTTAGTTTGTTTTTCAGTAGTTGCATATATTTCAATATCTTGTTAGATGTCTTTGTTACTTACAGTATTTTAAACCAGTTTTGTTTTCAAAGCTTATGCTAGTAAACTACATATAGTATTTACAGTATCAGTATGTTGCTATTCCATGGGTTAGATTGGGGTCACTTGTGGCCCTAAGTATCATGTCACGTCCAGGGTATAGACTCGGGTCTTGACAATTGGCCTTTCTCGGATGATAAACCACACTCATGTAATAGTCCTTGAGAAGCTCTAGCCACCTCTTTCATTGCAAATTTAGTTCCTTTTGAGTTAACACATACTGAAGGCTCTTGCAATCCGTGAATACATCAATATGCACCCCATACAAGTAGTGCCTCCAAATCTTTAATGCAAATAACACTGCTGCCAACTCTAGGTCATGCGTTGGGTAATTCTTCTCATGAGTCTTAAGCTTCCTAGAGGCATACACAATGACCTTACCATGCTACATCAAGACAAAACCAAAAGAAACCCTACACGACGAATCCATCTTTGCCCTCTGGTAGAGTCAATATTGGAGCTGAAGTCAGTCGAGTCTTTAGCTCCCGAAAACTCTTCTCGCAGGTATCTGACCACTGAAATTTGACCGTCTTCTGGGTCAGTTTGGTCAATGTTGCTACAATGGATGAAAGTCCTTCAACAAACCTCCTGTAATTGCCAACTAAACCCAAGAAGCTTTTGATATCTGAAGGGTTAACTGGTCTAGGCCAATTCTTTACCACCTCTATCTTTTAGAGTCTACCTGTACACCCTCGCTTGACACCATATGACCCAAAAATGCTACTGAGTCTAACCAAAACTCACACTTGCTGAATTTAGCAAATAACTAGTGATCCTTGAGAGTCTATAGCACAATCCTCAAATGAATGGTATGTTTCTCCTCGCTTTGAGAATATATGAGAATATCATCTATGAAGACAATAACTAATATATCCAAATACAACTGAAACACTCGATTCATCAAATCCATGAAAGATGCGGGAGCATTCGTTAGTCTAAAAGATATAATTAGGAACTCATAATGACCATACTGAGTCTTGAAAGTCTCTAACTCTGAGCTAATGATATCCGAATCTGAGGTCTATCTTTGAGAAGCACTTAACATCCTGAAGTTGGTCAAACAATTCATCAATCCTGGGGAGGGGATACTTGTTCTTGATTATGACCTTGTTCAACTGTCGGTAATCAATACACATTCTAAGAGAACAATCCTTCATCCAAATAAAGAGAACTGGCCTGATGATACCCCTATCCAAGAGATCCTTCAAATGTTCTTTCAACTCCTTTAGTTCGGCTAGAGCCATTCTATAAGGAGGAATAGATATAGGCTGCATTTCAAGTACAAGGTCGATACAAAAGTCAATCTCTCACTCAGGAGGGAATATTGGTAGATCATCGGGAAACACCTCCAGATATTCACATACTATATGAACTGACTGAAGAGTCGAGGTCTCAAATGTGTCATCCTTAACCCGAACTAGATAGTACACACAGCCTTTAGAAATCATCTTCCTAGCCTTAAGATAGGAAACAAATCTCCCTATAGGCACTATTGAACTACCTTTCCATTCTAGAACTGGCTCACCCAAAATAGGAAACTTTACCGTACAAGTTCTACAATTTACTGTTAAGACCCGCATAGAAATATGCCACTGATGTAAGTAAAGCNCTACCTTTCCATTCTAGAACTGGCTCACCCAAAATAGGAAACTTTACCGTACAAGTTCTACAATTTACTGTGGCATAATATCCATACAACAAATTCATACCAAAGATCACGTCAAATTCGGACATGGTTAACTCTACTAGATCGGCTGAGGTGACTTTTTGAAGGACTATAATAGGCAAATTCCTATATACCCGTCGAGCTATAACTGAGTCACCGACTGGAGTAGAGATTCAGAAGGGTTCTGATATGATCTTGGGACTGACTCCAAAACTAATAGCAACATAGGGATTCACAAAAGATAAGGTATCCCCTGGATCTAACAATCTATATACATCAAGATGAAATACTCGTAGCATACTAGTGACTACATCTGGAGGGACCTCCTACTCCTGACGAGATGAGAGGGCATACAATCTATTCTAACGTTGACCGCCACCTACACTAGTGGATGCACCCTGCTGAGTTGAGCGTGCTGGTGGAGCTACTAAACTGGTGGCTGGGTCACGACCTATACTATGGCCCTGTCTGGCTGAAGGGCAGTCTCTAAGATGGTGTCTGGGCTTCCCGCAACCAAAACATGCACCTGAACCTGCTATGCATTCTCCAGTGTGCCTCCTACCACACCTTCTGCAAAGTGGAATGTTGGGCTCTATTAGCATGCTCCCCTGACCTTTGGAGCCTAATGCTCTACCCCACTAATCACGCCAAGATCTGAACGGGACACTGGATGATGATGGCGCTAGGGCTGATGATCTCTGGTTGGATTGGTGTCCATGTCCCCCACCAACCTCTACTGGAACCGCCCATAACTCCCTGTCCTAGCCCTCTTCGCCTCTCTCCTTCTCTTTCCTCTGATCCACCTGTATATGCTGGGCATATATGACCAATCGTGAGAAGTCTAGATTACTATTAAGCATAGCGGTCCTGCACTCCTTAATCAGCGAGTCTGATACTCCATTCACAAACCTGCTCATTCGAGCCCGGTGATATACATCCATCTCCAGTGCATACTTGGATAGCCGAGTAAACTCCAAGGCATACTCTAGGACAGTCCTGTGATACTGCTTCAAGTTGACAAACTTTACCGTCTTCGACTTCTTCAACTTCTTCAACTACCTAGGGAAGAACCCATCCAAGAAGGCAGTCACAAACTAGTCCCAATTCATGGGAATTTCTCCCACTTCCATATAATATTTCCATTGACGGTACAATATGTAAGAAACCCCCTTCAGTTGATAGAAGGCTAGGTACGCACTCTCCTCCTCGATCACCCTCATAATCTTGTTGGTCTTTTGAAGCTCCTCAATAAACTCATGATGGTCCTCATCCACCTTAGACCCTAGAAACTCCGGGATTCATCCAAAGAATGTCTCATACTCTTGCCGCCACTGTGTTCCTATTCTTAGGAACATGAGCCACCGCCTGTTGATTGACCTGAGCAATCATCACCTGTGCCAACATCTGAAATACTGCTCTAAACTCTGCATGAGTGACCTGCTCGGGCATAGGATTTGTTGGTGCTGGCGGGGCTTGCTGATGCCAGTCGCATTGCCATTGTCATAGCCATTTCTATTGCCATTTCTTCTTCCATTCTCTCGACATAGAGGCATATTTTTTCAATCGCGTATAGCACGAGTTAGAAGGATAGATAGATACTTCATCGCATGGCATAGATCATGAAAGAAGGGGAATTTCCTAAAATGTTTTGTAACCTCTCCCTCATAAGTGTGGAACACTTGACACAAATAGAAAAGACTCTACTGAATGAAGATTTCAAACACCTTAGGACACTCTAAACCTATGCTCTTCTACCATGTTTTTCACGACCCCAACTGAGACCCCAGATCGAGGCATAGAACTTGAAACCACGAATGGCTCCATGTCGATCCATGGCATGAGCATAGCGGTTAAAATGCATGCAGAAACTGACAAACTAATCATGAATAAGAGGAAGTCTGAATACATATCAATCATAATAGAGTCAACACTAACAAAGTTGAAATTCTACAAAGTGTGTGATAAGCCTCTAACATGTATGAAGAGCTGATGGAAAACATCCCCAATTAGCTCACTAAAGTTTGAAACTAAAAATAACATAACTCAATACTAACTGAAGATCCTCCAAGGATGAGGACTCACCAACGATGGGAAACTGAACAAAAATGCGAGAAACTAGGCTAACGATGGAATAGAGTTTGATCATTTGAACCTGTATCATGAAACAATACAACATAGAGAATGCGGTCAATACATGGAATATACTTAGTATTCGAGGTAAGTAAAACATGCTAAGTAAGTATAAACTTAAATCATTCACATAAGCATAAATTATAAGATCATAAGAGTAAGGATTGTATGCTGAAATCAAAATTGCAATCATGCATAGTCATAAGCTGAATATCATATTTGAATAGAATGACCCAAAGCTAAAATAGAAATCATATGGCTTTCCATAATTGATATCATAAGTAAAATCTTATAAACTGATCATTAGGTCAAACCTGCTATAAAACATAATATCATAAGTCATGAACATGCATAACTTAAATCATGAGGAACAATGTGAGACTTTTCACAACCGACACCATCACAATAGAGCTTACGTGATGCCCCAACTATCACACTCAAGTCGGCAGAGCCGTCCAAAACCTTTCTAGGGCTAAGGACACCACCATGATACCGGTATCAAGATAAAGGCCCTCTGACTGGCACGGTAAACTCTCTTGAGAGGTCCCAAATATAGATATACCTATGTTAGTGTATACTTCTGAGATGGGGGAACCTTGGAACCTCAAGCCTGCTCGGTGCTAGACACTACTCCCAAAAACATGCATAGTGCTCCCATCGTTTACAATGAAGATGATGCATTGTCTAGTGAAGAAGCTGACTCATAGCATACATATAAGGAGGAATGTATATGGGCTGCATATTAGGGAGTAGTTCAATACCAAAGTCAATCTCCCGCTCAAGAGGGACTCCCAGTAGATCTTCTGGGAACACCTAAAGATACTCACATACTACAGAAACTTACTAAAGAGTCGGGGTCTCAAACGTGGATTCCTTGACTAGAACTAGATGGTATATGCATGTATATTATGAGTTAGCTTCGTGACTAAACGATGGTTCAGCTTCTTTGAAAATCAATGGAGAGCATATGCATGTTTTTGGGATTAGTGTCTAGCATCGAGTAGGCTAATGATCACTCAACCTTATGCCTCAGAAATACGCGCCAACATAGGTATGTTTAGATTATTTGGGACCTCTCTCATGAACTTCCCCTGCCCCCAAGGGACCTTCAACTTGATTTTTTTTGCATTAGCTCTCCCTGGGAGGAGTACCGTTTAGATATATGCCAAGGTTTGAGAAAAAAAGGAAATAAAATTTTGATCTGAATCCCTTGATATCATGGTAGCATCCTTAGCCCTGACAAAGCTTTGGACGACTTTGCCCACTTGAGTGTGATATTCGGGACCATGTAGGCTCTATCGTAGTAAGGTCGGTTATATGTCGAGTCTCCCATTGTTCCTCATGATTTCAATTATGCATGTTCATCAGTCATGTTATTATGTTTTTAGCAGGTTTCACCGAATGTTTAGTCATACTTACAATTATCAATTTTCAGCTTTAGGGTCATTCAATTATGTTATGATACATAGTTATGTTCAGATCATGATTTCAGAAAATAGCATGCAAGCCCCACTCTCAGAATCTTATCTTGATTATATTTTATGATATGCATGATTTATGATTTTACTGAATTGGCGCTTTTACTTACCTTACTGTTACACCCGGTGAATTCTTGACATTTAGATGGCCTACTCGCACGATGGTTATGTGTTTTAGAATACCATACATCCTAGAAAGAGGCCCGGGGAGAGATCGTACAAGCACCACATCGAAGCATCGCAAGAGGAGGTCGGGCAGACCCCCTCCGCGATGGCAACGTGCCACGAAGGCTGTCCCTCCGCGATGGCCAACGTGCCACGGAGGGGCTATCCAGGCTCAACTATATAAACCCCCCACTTCGGTTTTATTTTATTTTAACATATAATTTCCCGCAGAAACGAAGGGGAATAGGGGAGAACGAGGGTTCCTTACAAATATTCATCCGATTACACCGTCAAACGCAGTCCAAACTCAAATTAACTCTGTATACTGAAGTATAAAGTTGCAGAGAGCATTCCTACGGAGTTAGTTTCGCAAGAATCGTCTGGCGAAGCGGCGACCCACCGAGTCAAGGTAAGTAAAATTGCTCCAAATTAGTGTAAATATACTCCTAGCCCTAAAGTGAGCATTTCTCCATTCTGGACTTCCGAGAAATAACGAGTTGTCGGTTGTTTTTCGATAAGTAAAAGATTGGGCAGTATATATATTTAAAGTAGCATTTTCTTCTAGATTATTGATGAATTTAGTTCTATTTGCTATGAATATGAATGAAGTTGGAAGAAATATCTTAATATTGGTTGAGTTACGCCAGTTAGATGAATGAAGTTGGAAGAAATATCTTAATATTGGTCGAGTTACGCCAGTTAGATGAAAGCCGACAATTGAGGTATGTGAAGCCAGTTTCTTCGGAAAGTTAGTAATTCTAGTATAGTAAAATAGAATAAATTCTAGAAGAAAGTTCCAGAAGCCGAGTATTAAGCTCAGGGTGAATTCAGTAAATATGCTTTGTATTATTATGCCGTATTCAGAATAAAAGTTAGTAAATTAGTGTCAAACAGCGAGAATTTCTTTCAGACTCAGTATCGAATTCAATGTAATTCAACTAGAGATTCAGAATAGAATATCAGAACATGAACAGTATAATCAGATTTATCATACATGTTATATGTGATTATTATTGTTCTTAGAGACCTGATTGTTTTATGTGGGCACCCTTAGAGCTTCCTTGCTGCCCCAGGGTTAATAGCTGTGTCGACTCGCCTGCCAGAGGGTGAGGATACGTCACTCCAAGGAGTGGCATGCCGTC
>JACEIK010003104.1:36090-49680 GCA_018107945.1 Datura stramonium | reverse complement strand
AGAACTAAAGATGTTGCTTCTGTCAAGGTGTTATGGCGTAACCGAAACCGAGAGGAAATGACTTGGGAGGCAGAAGAAGATATGAAAGCCAGATATCCCCTGTTATTTTAGACTTAGCAAGCTAGAGGTATGTTGTTATTACTGTTGATTTATATTTATGTGTATAAGCGAGATGCTAACTTCAGTTTAGTGAAATGAATGTTCTAGCATTGTGTGGAGTACCTTTATTGGACTTTCCTGCGTTTTAGGATTTTTGAGATAGTCCATATTACAGGGGAAACTCTGCCAAATTTTTTCTAGAATAAGTCAAGTAAGTTGAAGTTCTTGCAAGTAGTAGTTTACATTCGAGGATGAATGTTCTTAAGGGGGGAGGATGTTACACCCCGTAAATTCTTCACATTTAGATGGCCTATTCGCATGTTGGTTAAGAATTTTAGAATACCATACATGTAATAAAAAGACCAGGGGAGAGATCGGACAAGCATCACGTTGAAGCGTCGCAAGTGGAGGCCGGGCAGACCCCCTCCGCGATGGCAACGTGCCACGGAAGCTGTCTCTCTGCGATGGCCAGCGTGCCACAAAGGGGCTGTCCAGGCTCAAGTATATAAACCCCCCACTTCGGTTTTATTTCATTTTAACATATAATTTCCAGCAGAAACGAAGGGGAAATGGGGAGAACAAGGGTTCCTTACAAATATTCATCCGATTACGCTGTCAAACGTAGTGCAAACTCAAATTAACTCTGTATAATGAAGTATAAAGCTTCTTAGAGCATTCCTACGGAGTTAGTTTCGCAAGAATCCTCTGGCGAAGCGGCGACTTGCCGAGTCAAGGTAGGTAAAATTGCTCCAAATTAGTGTCAATATACTCCTAGCCCTAATGTGAGCATTTCTCCCTTCCGCACTTTCGAGAAATAGCGAGTTTTCGGCTATTTTTCGATGAGTCAAAGATTGGGCAGTATATATATTTAAAGTAGCATCTTCTTCTGAATTATTGATGAATTTACTTCTATTTTCTATGAATATGAATGCAATTTAAAGAAATAGCTGAATATTGGCCGAGTTACGCCAGTTAGCTGGAAAGCCGACAACTGAGGTATGTGAAGCCAGTTTCTTCGGCAAGTTAGTAATTCTAGTATAGTAAAATAGAATAAATTCTATAAGAAAGTTGCAGAAGCTGAGTATTAAGCTCAGGGTGAATTCAGTAAATATGTTTTGTATTATTATGCCGTATTTAGAATAAAAGTTAGTAAATTAGTGTCAAACAGCAAGATATTATTTCAGACTCAGTATCAGATTCAGTATATTTCAGCCAGAGATTCAGAATAGAATATCAGAACATGAACAATATTATCAGATTTATCATACATGTTATATGTGATTATTGTTGTTTGTAGAGACCTGATTGTTTTATGTGGGCACCCTTAGAGCTTCCTTGCCGCCCCAAGGTTAATAGTTGTGTCGACTCGCCCGCCAGAGGGTGAGGATACGTCACTCCAAGGAGTGGCATGCCNGTCGACTCGCCCGCCAGAGGGTGAGGATACGTCACTCCAAGGAGTGGCATGCCGTCCGCAGTAGGACAAAGATGGGATGCAGCATTCCCCATAGCAGGCTTATTAGCATTATAGCATACCCTGTCGAGCGCTTGCGCTTAGGGCACATATTACAAATTACAGATACAGATCTCAGATCACAGTTACAGGAGTCCTCTGGGCTTAGATATTATTATAATAAGGGGCCCAGAGAGCCCAAAGTGCATACCCAGGGGGCCGGCGGGGTGCTCATAGTTATTTGGTGAGTAGAGTGAATTTATTTTTGGATGGCGACACGGGTAGGGGTATATAGATTGCGTGTTGATTGGAACCTTCCGGCTTATGGGGCTGGTATAGGTTATTGTATGCTATATATATATATATATGTTACTTATTAAATTGATAAATAGAAGGACGCCACATCGACAGGTATGATTCTTACCTTCTTTCCAGTATAGTTAAGCTCAATACAGATTCTGCTATTCCAGACAGTCTTAGCTATCCTCTGTCATTTCAGTAACTATCGGTATTACTACTTATCTTCATATATGTTTGGTTTTGCATTGCATACTCGGTACCAGTGGTATTGACACCTGTTTGGGGGTGCTGCATTACTTGCCTGCAGGTACTCATAGATGAGGAGTCGATCTCTCGTAGTTCCAGCCAGCACACAGAGTCATCAGCTCCTGTCGTCCAGAGCTAGACAGCTAGAGGTTTATTACTTTTCTTTGTTGTATAGTATGGGTAGGCTGGGGCCCTGTCCCGACCATCTTATCAGTATTCTTAGAGGTTTGCAGACTGTATATTCCCTGTGGTTAGCTATATCGGTCGTGTCAGGCCATGTGAATGTTTTAGTTTGATTATGATGGCCGTGTGGGGCCTTATTCAGTTGGTAGTGGTGATCTCGTTGGTTACGTAGCAGTTTAGCACTTGTTTTCTTGATGAAGAAATAACTAGACAGCATGGTGGCCTTGTCAGCCCGCATAGGTTCCCTATTGATTCAGTTGTTCTAGGTAGCTGTTGTTTTATTGCAGGTGGTTATAGGCCTAGTCGGCCGGAGGCTGTGTTTACAACCTTTATATAGCCCATCGTTTTTTTGAATCCAGAGTTAGAGCCAGCGGGGCACCAAAAATGCTTAGCCTCAGCTAGTCTAGCAGTCCAGGTCGTAGTAGGGCACCAGGTGCCAGTCATGCCTCCCAAGGGGGGGTGTGACACTTACATACTTGGTACATTCCACGTACTGACCGCATACTCTATGTTGTATCATTTCATGATACAAGATCGGATATTCCGGCTCAGTCCTTTCATTAGCTAGACCTGCAGCTTTAGCACTTATCAGCCAGAGTTGGTGAGTCCTCATCTTTTGAGGGCCCTCCCTTTCATTTGTATCTAGTACTTTATGTTTCAAATACTAGTGAGTTAGTTGAGGTCTTGTCCTACTGACTCGTTATTAGTAGAGGATTTTCATATATAGAATGTAATTAGTTTTGGACTTGAGTTATGTATATTGATGTTATGAGATTATCAGACTTCCTCTATGTTAATTGTGTTGATCTTCTACTTTATTATGATTTAGTTAGATGTTATGTTCATGCCATGGGTTGACTTAGAGCCTCTCGGGGTTCTTTGTTTCGTGTCTCAATCCGAGCCTATGTTCAGGTTGTGACAAACTTGGTATTAGAGCATTAGGTTTTGAAGTGTCCTAGGGTGTCTGAAAGCCACATTAAGTAGAGTCTTTTTCATGGGTGAGAAGCGCGCCACACTTATGATGAAGGGGCTACGAGAAGTTTGGGAAATGTTCCCTTCTTTCATGATTAACGCCGTGTGATGAAATATCTCTCTATCCTTCTAACTTGTGCTATATGCATTTTTAGAATCATGCCTCCTCGCTGAGTTAACGGAAGAAGAAATGGCAATGGAAATGGCCACGAGAATGGCAATGGAGATGGGCACCAGTAGGCCCCACCATCCCATGAGGAGCATGTACCCAAGCCGGTTGCCCACACTGAGTTCAGGGCAGTCATTCAAATACAAGCTCAGGCCTTGACTGCCCAGGTCAACCAACAGGCGGTAGCGCATGTCCCGCAGAATAGGAATGTTGCGGCGGCAAGAGTAAGAAATTTTATGAAGATGAACCCTTGTGAGTTTATTGGATCAAAGGTGGTCAAGGCTCCACATGAGCTTATTGATGAGGTTCTGAAGATCACCCTGATCATGGGGGTTACGGGTGAGGTGTGCGCCGATCTAGCCTCTATCAGTTGAAAGGGGTTGCACACATCTGGTTCAAGCAATGGAAGGACAGCAGAGCAGTTGGAGCAGGCCCTATTGGTTGGGATTAGTTTCAGGTCGTATTTCTATATCAGTTCTTCCCTCGTGAGACGAGGGAGATTAAAGCAGCTGAGTTTGTGAACCTAAAGCAAGGGAAGATGACAGTTTAAGAGTATGCCTTAGATTTCACTCATCTGTCCAAGTATGCACCTAAGATAATGGTAGATCAGAGAGCTCGAGTGAGCCGATTCGTGCATGGGATAGAAGATTACTTAGTCAAGGATTTCCGAACCATGATGCTTCATCAAGACATTGACTTTGCTCGGATAGTTCTCTACGCCTAACAGATGGAAGCGGTATAGGTGAGTGAGGGGGAGAGAGACGCCAGGACTGAAAATTTCGAATTCTCCTAGCAGAGACCTAGTGGGCACCATCAGCAGTCCCAACAGAGGTCTTCAGCCCCAGCGCCATCGGCTATGAGTGTGCCATCTAGATCAAGGTGCGATCAGAGGGGACCAGCAACAGGCTCTAGAGGTCAGGGTAGCAGAATCGCAGAGACCAGCATTCCGTAGTGTAGCAGATGTGGCTGAAGACACGTGGTTCAGTTCTTAGTGGGTTTAAGGTGCTTGCTTTAGGTGTGGAAGCCTGGACATATGCTTAGGGATTGCCCAGCAGCAAGATAGGGCCATTATAGGGGCTGAGGCCCAGCCTCCAGTTCAGCAGCTCCACTAGCATGCTCATCTCAGCAAGAGGCATCTACTAGTATGGGTGTTGGTAAGCATCAAAATAGATTCTACACCCTCGCATCCCGCTAGGAGCAGGAGACCTCACCAGATATGGTTACTGGTATGTTACGAGTATTCCACCTTAATGTATATACATTGTTAGATCTCGGGGCTACTTTGTCTATTGTGACGCCCTATGTTGCTAGTAGTTTTGGAGTCAGTCCCAAAATCTTATTAGAACCCTTCACAGTCTCTACTCCAGTTGGTTACTCAGGTATAGTTCGACGGGTATATAGAATTTTCCCTATCACAGTCCTTCAGAAAGTCACCTCAGCAGATTTAGTAGAGTTAGCCATGACAGATTTTAATGTTAGCTTCGGCATGTATTGGCTACATGCATGTTATGCCTCAGTCAATTGTAGAACCTGTGCAGTAGAGTTTAGATTTTTGGGTGAACCTGTCTTAGAGTGGAAGTGTAGTTTAGCTGTGCTTGTAGGTCACTTCAATTCCTACCTTAGGGCTAGAAAGATGATTTCTAAGGGTTGCGTGTATCATCTAGTGAGGGTTAAGGATGATACGTCTGAAACCCCGACTATCCAATCAGTTCCCATAGTGTGCGAATATCCAAAAGTATTCCTAGATTATTTACTAGGAATCCCTCCTGAGCAGGAGATCAATTTAGGTATTGACCTTCTTCTCGATATGCAGCCTATATCCATTCCTCCTTACAAAATATCCCCAACTGAGTTAAAGGTTTTGAAGGATTAGTTGAAAGACCTCTTAGACAAGGGTTTCATCAGACCTTGAAAATCCCCATGGGGCGCACCAGTTCTCTTTGTCCGAAAGAAGGATGGTTCCCTTCGGATATGTATTCATTACCAGTAATTGAACAAGGTCACAATCAAGAACAGGTATCCTCTCCCCAGGATTGGTGATTTGTTTGACCAGCTTCAAGGTGCTAAGTACTTTTCGAAGATAGACCTCAAATCCGGATACCATCATCTCAGGGTTCGGGAGAGTGACATTCTGAAGACAACCTTCAGGACTGGATATGGTCACTATGAGTTTGTAGTTATGTCTTTTGGACTAACGAATGCTCCTACAACTTTTATGGATTTGATGAACAGGGTGTTTAAGCCATACTTGGATATGTTCGTGATTATGCTCATAGATGACATCCTTAAATATATATTGTCGGAGCGAGAAGGAGCATGCCGCTCATTTGAGGGTGGTGCTACAGACTCTTAAGGAACACCAGTTGTATGCAAAATTTAGTAAATGCAAATTTTGGTTGAACTCAGTAGCTTTTCTTTGGGTCATGTGGTGTCAAGTGAGGGGGTGTAGGTGGACTCTCAAAAGATAGAATCAGTGAAGAATTAGCCTAGACCAGTTAGTCCTTCGGATATGAGGAGTTTCTTGGGTTTAGCTGGTTACTATCGGAGGTTTTTTGAGGGGCTTATATCTATTGAAGCATCATTGACCAAATTTACCCAGAAGAAAGTGATGTTTCAATTGTCAGAGGCTTGTGAGAAGAGCTTCCAAGAGTTGAATACTTGACTCACCTCAGCACCGGTGTTGACCCTACCTGAGGGTACCGAGGGGTTTGTGGTATATTATGTTGCCTCAAGGATCAGACTTGGTTGTGTATTAATGCAGCACGATAAGGTTATAGCCTATGCTTCTAGGAAGCTGAAGATCTATGAAAAGAACTATCCAACTCATGATCTTGAGTTAGTGGCGGTAGTATTTTCCTTGAAGATTTGGAGACACTATCTGTACAGGGTCCATGTAGATGTGTTTACGAACCACAAAAGCCTACAATGCATGTTCACCCAGAAGGATCTAAATCTTTGCTAGACCAAGTAGTTGGAGCTACTTAAGGATTATGATATGAGTGTCCTCTATCATATGGGAAAGGCTAATGTGGTGGCAGATGCTCTTAGCAGGATTTCTATGGAGGGTGTGACCCATGTAGATGAGGAAAGGAAAGAATTAGTGAAGGATGTGCATCGGCTTGCACGGCTAGGAGTCCATTTTTTTAACTCGACCAATGGTGTTATTATTGTTCAGAATGGGTCAGAATCATCCTTAGTGACCGAAGTTAAAGATAGGAAGTACGAGGATCCTATTTTTGTAAAATTGAAGGAGGCCATTCAGGATCAGAAGGTAGAAGTCTTCTCCTAAGGAGGAGATGGTGTGCTTCGATATCAAGGTTATTTGTGTGTTCCGGGTATTGATGATTTCAGATTTCGAATGTTGCATTGGGTTAATTTTTCCAAATACTCTATACATCCAGGTGACACCAAGATGTACCATGACCTATGCGAAGTCTATTGGTGGAGTGGCATGAAGAAGGACAGCTGAAATTGTGGTTAAGTGTCCGAATTATCAATAGTTTAAAGTGGAATATCAATGTCCTAGAGGTGTGCTTCAAGACATTAGTATCCCTACTTGGAAGTGGGAGGGATCAATATGGACTTCATTACAGGGTTTCCTCGCACTCGTCGATAGTATGACTCTATCTGGGTGGTTGTAGATAGGTTGACTACAGTAGCTCATTTCCTATATGTCAAAACTACTGATTAAGTAGAGGATTATGCTAACGTATATATTTGGGAGTTAGTTCAATTTCATGGAGTGCCATTGTCCATCATATTAGATAGAGGTACTCAGTTCACCTCCTAGTTTTAGAGAACGTTTCAAAAAGGACTTGGTACTCAGGCCAAGCTTAGCACAGCGTTTCACCCACAGACAAATGGTCAGACCGAGCAGACTATTCAGACACTTGAGGATATGTTGAGAGCATGTGTGATGGATTTCAAAGGTAGTTGGGATGATCATTTTGCCTCTCATTGAGTTTGCATATAACAACAGCTACCCTTGTAGAATCCAGATGGCTCTGTTTGAGGCTCTCTATGGGCGGAGATGTAGGTCGCCTATTAGTTGGTTTGAAGTCGGTGAAGCTGCGATGATAGGATCGAATTCAGTCCATGAGGCTAATGAGAAAGTTCAGCTTGTAAGGGACAGGTTGAAAATAGCTCAGAGTCGCCAAAAGTCCTATGTGGATGTGAGAAGAAGAGAACTTGAGTTTGAAGTCGATGATTGGGTGTTTATGAAGATTTATCCCATGAAGGGGGTGATGAGGTTCGGGAAGAAGGGGAAACTCAGTCCTTGTTATGTTGGTCCATATGAATTGTGAACGGGTTAGCAAGGGAGCATATGAGATGGATTTACCCTCAAAACTAGCTTCAGTGCATCTAGTTTTCTATGTATCACTCTTAAAGAAGTCTTTGGGTGATCCAGCTCTGGTTGTTTCGATGAATAGTGTTGGAGTGAAAGATAGCCTTAGTTTTGAGAAGGTTCCGATAGAAATACATGACCTTCAAGTTCAAAAGCTAAGAAACAAAGAAGTAGCCTCAGTCAAGGTCTTTTGGAGAAACTAGCATGTTGAGGGAGCTACCTGGGAAGACGGAGCAGATATGATGGCTAAGTACCACATCTATTTCCTTCTGGCGTAGTTTCAGCTTGAGGTATTAGTTTCCTCCTTAGTACTCTATTCAGTTTCATGTTCAGTTCATGTGCCCCAGTTTCTTCCATGTTAATGAATGTATGTGTGATTCATGAATTTAGTTCAGTCATTTAGTCCAGTTCGGAGTCAGTCACTCAGTCAATTTTCAGCTTATATGTTTTGTATTTGAGCATGATGATTGCATTTTTTTGCTTTTCAGTATTATTTTCAACATTCGAGGATGAATGTTCCCAACGGGGGGGATATTGTAATACCTCGAAAACCCTAAGATCAAACCCGGGAGTTGAAACAAAGAAAACAGGATTTTATGCACCAGGTCACAGGACAAGTCATGCAGTGACCTGTTGGGTGCGCCACGAGTCGTTAAGTGACTCATAGGGAGAAGGTTGGACATGGTTGAGATTTTGTTTTTTGAGGTGACTATGGCTGTTACCACGAGTCGTAGGGTACACCATAAGACGTGATGTCCCTCGTGGTGACCAGTGGCGATGAGTTACCAGTGCAGGCGACGAGAGGAGGACCACGAGTGGTGTTGATGGGGCACGAGTTGTCCAGTCCTTCGTGGGGACTGGTAGTGAGTATTTTCCTGTGAATTTATTAAGGGATTTTCCGTAATTTCTAAGTTTCTAAGGCCTAAACTACATCGTTTTAAGCTCAGAATAGTGTGTTTTAAGAGGGGTCAGTTCATTCTAGGCCTATTCACTTCCATGCATTCAAGTGTAGAAGCTTCTAAGGGTGATCAAGCCTAAATTCCTCAAGTTCTTTCCCAAATTTCCATTGGGAAATCAAGGGAGTTGTTAAATTAGATTTCTATAGATATGTAGGGTTATGAATGGGTGTAATTTTCCACACCCATGCCCAATCCTTTTTCAATTCATGAAATTCTAGTTGATGAATCTATAGGGTTTTAACACAACATGTGAATTCTCTAAGTTTCAATCATGGGTATGATCTAAGCATGTTTCTAATGTTGAATTATGATTAATGGGCATATTTACAGTGTTTTCAATTATAAATTATGTTTTCAAGCTTTATAAATTTTTATGCCCATCTATCAAAGTTCATAATTGAGATCTATGATATATGTATTTAAACATGATGAGATGTAGATTAAGAAAGTATGATTTCAAATTACCCATGTTTATGTTCATGTTTTCAAATGATCAAATCTATGTCGAGCAGGTTTAAGTATTGGGCAAGCCCATATGATCAAGTATATTTCATGATTTATCTAAACTTCATGTACTAGCTTACCACATGGATTTTGGGGTCTAGACTCCTACTATTTTCATCTTGTGATATAGTTTGAGCCCAAGGCTCCTCATGTTATGATTTAAGATTTATGCATGTATGTTATGAGTCAGCTACGTCACTAGACAATTGTTCAGCTTCATTGAAAAATGACAGAGAGCATATGCATGTTTTTGAGAGTAGTGTCTAGCATCGAGTAGGCTAAGGGTCAGTCAACCCTATGCCTCAGAACTACACGCCAACATAGGTATGTTTAGATTATTTGGGACCTCCCTCGTGAGCTTCCCCTTCCCCTAGAGGCCTTCAGCTTGATATTGATATCATGGTAGTGTCCTTAGCACTGGCAAAGCTTTGGATGACTCGCCCACTTAAGTGTGATAGTCGGTACCACATAAGCTCTATCGTGGTAAGGTCAGTTATATGATGAGTCTCCCGTTGTTCCTTATGATTTTTGTTATGCATGTTCATCAGTCATGTTATTATGTTTTCAATAGGTTTGACCCAATGTTCAGTTTTACTTACGATTATCAGTTTTCAGCTTTGAGTCATTCAATTCAGTTATGATACTTAGTTACATTCATATCATGATTTCAGAAAATAGCATGCGAACCCTACTCTCAAAATCTTATCTTGATTATGTTTTATGATATCAATGATTTATGATTTTACTTTCTTAGCAGTTTTACTTTCCTTACATACTCGGTACATTCCACATACTGACCGCATACTCTATGTTGTATTGTTTAATGATACAGGCTCGAATATTCAGGCTTAGTCCCTTCATTAGCCAAACCTGCAGCTTTAGCACTTATTAGCCAGAGTTGGTGAGTCCTCATCTTTAGAGGGCCCTTCCTTTCAGTAGTATCTAGTACTTTCAGTTTCAGACATTAGTTAGTTAGTTGGGGTATTGTCCCATCAACTCTTCATTACCAGAGACTTTTCAGACATAGAATCCATTTAGTTTCGGACTTGAGTTATGTATACCGATGTTATGAGATTATCAGACTTTCTCTATGTTAATTATTTTGATCTTCTGCTTTATTATGATTCAGTTAGATGTTATGTTCATGTCATTGGTCGACTTGGAGCATCTCGGGGTTCTTTGTCCCATGTCTCGATCTGGGCCTATGTTCGGGTCATGAGAAAGCAAGAAATTGAAAAAAAAGCATGGAACTTGAAGAAGAGGACTTACGTTGCACCAGATGACCCGGTGAAACGTTAGCCAAATGCAGGAGAACACTTATATGGAAGTGGAAGTACACCAGTGGAATGCCTATCAACACCTACGAACCGCCAATGCTAACGCCGGACTACTACAGGAGTCACTGGCCCATAATTGCAAGAGAGTAGTGCCCCACGGATTCCACCGGTGCCTCGTAAGGGAGGCTATCAACAAAAGGGTAAAATTTTCCAGCATAAGAAAAGAGGAGCAACTTTAACCTATTTATGTACATTCCTTGTAAATTACCAGATATTCCATCGCATTAGAGTATTGAATTGTATTGCTTTAAATATCTATAGAGAGAAAAAGTTAGAGAGCTTTTCTTCACCTTCATCTTCCTCCTTAAGGTAAAAACCTCCATTGAAGCACAACCTTCAGCTTGAAATTTTCTCTTGATGATGAATGATATGGTTTTATTTCTTAATATAATCTCTTTTTCTTCATCCATAAGTAACTAAACATCTTTCTAGGGGTGTGTGGATGATAGGTGCTAAATTTGATAGGGTGTTGCTATTTTAATCTCAAACTTACTTATTTAGCATAAATATGTTGTTCTCTCCAAATTATAATTGAATTATCCATAGTTGCAAATATGGGTTGTGTTTACTTATTTTATTGTTGCTTGAAAAAGGAGAATAGAATATGAGTGAGAAAATAATGGTTGGTATTTGGGTTTTGATTTTGTGGGGTTGGGCTAGAGATAGCCCAAACCCATTGTCATACACCCATTAAGGAATTGAGGCTAGAGATAGTCAATTCATGCCTAAGTTGTAGTAGTTGATGTGTATGGGACCTTGGGGTTTGAGAAAACCCGAGGCAAAAGAAACTTAAGTAGTTGAGAAACATAGAATATTGCCTTGTCCGCAACTATTTATGCTTGTGAGTATTGATTTAATATCTTAGTTAACTCCAATCCAATTGACGCCCAGTCTATAGCGCAACCCTAGCTCTTGCTCATCTTTGCTTACTCAAGTTGGTTGCATTGCAGATGATTGATTGAATTTAAATTCTATTTGAAATCATTTTAAACCCCAGTATTTACTTTTCCATTTTAAGACAATGATGTGACTTAGTGCAATTTGATAGACAACTTTTATTCCATCAAATCTCTATTCCCTATAGATTCAACCCTGATTCAGAGTTGGGTAATTATATTGCAATGACCATTTATACTTTCTCCTCATGAGAAGTGGATTTGGACGTCATCAGTACATGCATAACATAACCATACACTAAGTGGCATAAAATCATAATACAAAGCATGAGTGAAATTCTAAGATACCATAAAATGTAAATAGGGATACAAGTCAACACCGCTGAGAATCTATACATAAACGTCTTAAAAGCCTCTAACCATAAGAGGAGCTATTGAGACAAGCCCCCAACTAGCTTAGATAAGTCATAAATTAAAAGACATACATCTGCCTTGCTTATTATTATTAGACTTAGGGATTGCCCTATTGGTTGGGATGAGTTCATTATGGTTTTCTTGAATAGGATCTTTCTCAAAGAGTTGAGGGAAGCCAAGGCAACAGAATTCATCAATTTGAAGTAGAATGACATAACCATTTAGGAGTATGCCCTGAAGTTCACCCAGCTGTCCAAGTATGCTACGGATATGATTGGTGATCCGAGGGCTCGCACGAGTAAGTTTGTTAATGGGGTTGCAGATTTATTAATCAAGGAGTGTAGGACCCATATTGACTAGTGATATAGATATCTCCAGACTAATAATATATGCCTAGCAGATAAAGGCAGAACAGATGAAGGAAAAGAAGAGAGAGGCCAAGAGGGATAGGACAGGGTGCTATGTATACACCCAGTAGAGGTCCGATGGTGGACATCTCCCTCAGTTCCATCAGAGGTTGTCAGCCCCCATTCTATCATCAACCTCTATTCCATCCAAACCTCGAGGAGATTAGAGGGGAAGAGCGTCAGGCTCTATGGGTTAGAGGATCATGATAGGGGAGCGCATTTTCCCAACTTGTAGAAAGTGTGGTTGGAAGCACCCCATAGAGTGATTGATTGGCTCTGATGATTTCTTTGGATGTCGGAAGCTTGGACATATGCTCGGGGATTGCCCTTCAACTAGGAAGGGTGACGGTAGAGGTTGTGCCCCATCCACCACTTTAGCAGCTCACCCATCTTAGTAGGGCACCTCTTCTAGTGTAGGTGGTGGATAGCGCTAGAACAAGTTATATGCTCTTTTATCCTGTCAAGAGCAAGAGTGCTCACTCAATGTGGTCATTGGAACGTTACATGTTTTCCATCTTGATGTTTATACATTGTTATATCTAGGGGCCACTTATCCTTCATGACTCCCTACATTGTTGTTAGTTTCAGTTTTAGTCCCGAAATTCAGCTAGAAGCCTGTTCAGTCTCTACTACTATCAGTGAGTTAGTTTTAGCTCTACGGGTGTACAGAAATTGTCCTGTCATGATTAATTATAAAGTCACCTCAGTAAACTTAGTGGAGTTAGATATAACTATTTTTGATGTTATCTTCGATATGGGTTGACTAAATTTTTGTTATGCTTTCGCTAACTATAAAACCCGTATTATAGATTTTTGGTTTTTGGGTGAACCAATCCTAGGGTGGAGCGGTAGTTTAGTTGTGATTGTAGGTCAGTTTGTTTCCTATCTTACGGCCAGAAAAATGATCTCCAAGGGTTGTATATTCCATCTAGTTCTGGTTAAGGACTCTAGGTTCGAGACCCCGACTCTTCAGTCAGTTTCTACAGTATCTGAGTATCTAGAGGTATTCCCTGATGATATACCAGGAGTCCCTCTTGAGAGGGAGGTTGACTTTGGTATTGACCTTCTCACTAATACAGAGACCATATACATTCCTCCGTACATAATGGCTCCAGCCGAGCAAATGGAGTTAAAGGAGAAATTGAAAGATCTTTAAGATAAGGGATTCAACAGGACTAGTAAGTCCCCATTGGGTGCCCAGCTCTCCTTTGGAAGAAGGATAGCTCTCTTGGGATGTGTGATCGCGGGCAAATATAGCATGTCCAAGTGATACTTTATAACATAAATTAGTCTTGTTTATCTAAGTTAT
>JACEIK010003104.1:5483-17743 GCA_018107945.1 Datura stramonium | reverse complement strand
GGAGAAAAGATAAACCATGTATGTCGATAATTGATTTCTTTACATGTTCGTTTTAGCCTCAGCATGCTCACATTCATAGTTCAGACTCAACTGTATAATTATCTTACTTTAGTATAAACATAGTTTCCAAAATATAAAAACTTTTCTTCACACTGTTGTCTTCATTATTAGAGTTATAGTAAAGTAACACTTGAAAAGGTTTCACCCCGTAGTCCAGTCCCTGTGGGTGCGACATCCCGGTTCTTAAAAAGGGCCACTATATTACTTGTACAACCCGTACACTTGCGGGCTCATCAGACTGGACAGTCAAAATTGGAGAGTATGATGGCTGAGATGCTCAAGAAGGTGAGATCCACTGAAGAGCAGCTGAAAGATATTCATGGAGATATATTTGGCATGGTCCATAGAGTTAACTCGTATGCCACAACCATCGAGCAAATAGAGCAGCAACTGGGTCAACTGTCGGCATCCTTAAACCCTAGGAAAAAGGGAACACTACCTAACAACAAGGTCCAAAAGCCAAAGAATGATAGTCACTATATGGCTATGATGACTAGGGATGGAAAGACCACAGTTGATCCCCCTCTGCTGGTTGTAGTTGAAATATAATGGAAGAAAGAGATCAAGATTGATGATGATGATGAGGTTGCTGAGCAAGAGCTTAAGGAAGAGGCTGAGTTGACTGAGGCTTCAGTTGGTGAAAAGGAGCCTAAAGCTGAAAAGGTAAGAAAAAGGGGCCACACAGATCTATAAGGCTATCCCACGACCACCGCCGTCGTTCCCTCAAAGAATGAAGAAGAAGGCGGAAGATGGTAAGTTTCAAAAATTTCTTTCCATGCTTAAACAATTATCTATAAACATACCATTGGTTGAGGCATTGGAGAAGATTCCTGGATACACCAAATTTATGAAGGACCTTGTTACCAAAAAGAGGTTTGTGAGCTACCGGTAGTATTTATGGAAAGGTGATCATTGAGCTCCATCCTCCTTAAGGGATGATAAGGATCAACAATATGAAGCGTTGCGCATTCACGAGGGTTGGGATAGTCCAGGGCCGGTTTGTTGAGACCAGCTTTGGAATTACCAAGGGAACTGCTTCCAAATAAATCAGTCAAACTGAAGCCCCTTCCTCCAATTCGCTCACCT
Source organism: Datura stramonium (assembly GCA_018107945.1). NCBI lineage: Eukaryota > Viridiplantae > Streptophyta > Magnoliopsida > Solanales > Solanaceae > Datura > Datura stramonium. The sequence continues at coordinate 16,597 of JACEIK010003104.1, read as the reverse complement.
GATCCTGAGCCAGAGGCCCCCGAAGGAGCCATCATGTTACATGATTCTAAAATTGTGAATTTGAGAGACTATGCAATCACCAGGGCTAGCGCTCCAGAGCAGCCCAACTCTCTAAGAGAAAGGGAAAAAGTCTTCCCACTGAGAGATAAATCCAGCCTTTGGAGAGAGCCCCAATAGACCTCAAAAGGACCTAGTATAAGAAAGAGAGAATATAAGGCTGCAACCACGAAGGTAGAAAAATTATAAATAAGAATCCACTACATAAGAAAAAACTGGAATTAGATCTTGGAAATGATTTTGTCTGATTCAAAAGAAATGAAGGAAAGAGTCAACGCAATGTTTAGCGATTTCATTCTTCCAATTATGTCGAGTCCCTCGCCCAGGGGCCAGAAAGGGAAACTTCTTTTCTAGCTGTCACGACCTGAATGGAGGCCCTGATCGAGACATGGGACAAGGAGCCTCGAGAGACCCCAAGTCGACCCATGGAATAAGCATACATTTAACTCGATCAATAAAATAGAAAAATTAACATGATAAACTTAGCAGAAGTCTGAACTAAACATAACATCATAATACACACAATCTGGAGCTGAATACATCATTTTAGTCTGAAAAGCCTCTAAACATGATGAGTTGATGGGACAAGACCCCAACTAACTTGATAAAGCTGAAAACTAAAAATAGATAGAGAAATCTGAATAAGCATGGTCCTCGGGAGATAAGGACTCACCAACAAGCGTAAGATGCTGACTTTGAAGGCTGGCTAAGAACAGGGTTGAGTCTGAGTGTTGGGTCCTGTATCATGAAATAATACAACATAGAGTATGTGGTCAGTACGTTGAATGTACCGAGTATGCTAGGTAAGTAAAACCACTTAGATAAGTAAAATCATTTAAGACATGCATAATATAAACATAACAAAGTAAGAATTTGAGAGTAGGGCTTGCATGCATTCTTTCTGAAATCATGATCTCAACATAACATAACATAACATCATAACTGAATCGAGTCACTTAAAACTGAAATTTGATAGTCATGAGTAAAACTAAACATTGAGTCAAACCTACTTTAGAACATATATAGATACATAAATCTCATGAATGCTGAACATGCATAAATGAAATCATGAGTAAAATGGGAGACTCATCTTTTAACCGACATACCACAATCGAGCTTACGTGGTTCCAACTATCACACTTACGTGGGTAGAGCCGTCCAAAGCCTTGTCAGGACTAAGGACGATACCATGATATCGGTATCAAGATCATGGCCCAATAGGGCAGGGGATAGCTCATGAGGGAGGTCCCGAAGTAATATATATAAGTATAAACCTACGTTGGTGCGTAGTTCTAAGGCATAGGGTGGTCGATCCTTAGCCTACCCGGAGCTAGACACTAGTCCCAAAACATTCATATGCTCTCCGTTGTTTTTCAATAAAGCTTACCATTGTCTATTGGTGAAGATCAATAATCAAATACATCTCAAATCTTAAATCATGCATATTAGAAGCTTTAACTCAAACCATACCACAAGCTAAAATATAATTGGGAGTCATCGCTCCAAAATCATGTGGTAAGCTTAATTCGGGAAAATCATAAATCATACTTGAACATGTGGGCATAGCCCAATACTTTAACATGCTTGAAAGTACTTAATTCATAATGAAAAAATGATTATAAACATGGGTAACTTAATAACATACTTTTCATCAATAATATCTCTTCATACTTGAACATCCATAAATCTCAACTTTCATGAATTTCTCATCAATGGGCACTTTAAGTTATAATACTTGAAACATGATTTTAATTAAAAACAATAACAAACTTGATCATGAATCATAATTCAATAATAGAAACATATTTAAATCATACCAATGTAGAGAATTAGAAATTTCATGCATTGAATTAAAATCCCATAGATTTGACATAGGGAATTCATAATATAGAGAGGGATTGGGCATGGGTGTGAACGGATTCACCCATTCATAACCCTATATACCTGATTCTTACACTTCTCTAATTTCCCAAGAGGAATTGAAGAGAATTTGAAGAAGAACAAGCTTGATCACCTCTCCAACTTTCTATCTTTGCATGCATGAATGAGAATGGCCTAAACTGAACTTAACCCTCTTAAAAGTCATCATTCATAACTTAAAACGATGTAGTTTAGGCATTAGGATCATAGGAATTATGAAAAATCCCTTACTAAATTCGCAGAAAATAGCTGCCAGTCAGTCCCCACGAGGGACATGACGACTCGTCACCTCGGGCCACGACTCGCAGCATGTTCCGTCAAGTACACTGCTTAACAAATCACCTGGGCTCATCACAAGGGACTTGACGATTCATTACTGGTGACCACAAGTCGTGGTCACCACTCGTCATATACACTGCATTGGATTTCTATTTTGCTTCATCATACTGACCCACACCACAAATTGTGGTGCCTGACCACGACTTGTGGGGACCTTTCATTAGGTTCACTGCCTTACACTTTCCCCCTTCATAAATTCCTTGGCCACGACAGACCTGACGAGTTGTGGGGCCTGACCACGACTCGTGGTCATGCCCGTGAAGACCCCCCCCTTCAATACTTCTTTTAACTCACCCAGTACTTCACCACGAGTCACCTCATGACTCGTGGTCCTCCACCACGGGTCACCGAATGACTTGTTCTGTGACCTGGTGCAAAATTTTAAGTTTCTCCATTTCAACTCTTGGGTTTGATCTTTGGGCTTCTAGGGTATAACAATATCTCTCCTTTGGGAAAACTCATCCTCGAATATTGAAAATCATATAGAAAAGCAAAGAAATGCAATCATCAACTCAAATACTGATCATTTAAGCGGAAAACTAATGGAATGACTGTCTCCGATTCAAACTACATTGCTGAACTAAATTCACGAATCATACATACATCCATATACATAAAAGAAACTTGGGCACATGAACTGATCATGAAAACTAATTAGAGTCTTAGGGAAAAAAGTAATACCTCAAGCTAGAACTGAGCTGGTAGAGAATAAATGTGGGTATCTAGCCATCATATCCGCTTCGGCTTCCTACGTAGCTCCTCAACATGCTGATTCCTCCATAAAATTTTCACTGAAGCTATTTCCTTGTTTCTTAGCCTTCGAACCTGATGATCCAGTATTTCCACCGGAACCTCCTCATAACTAAGGCTGTCTTTCACACTAATACTGTCCACAAGGACTAGAGTTGGATCACCCAAACACTTCTTTAAGAGCGATACATGGAAAATGGGATGAACATAAGCTAATTCTAAGGGAAACTCCAATTCATATGCCACCTTGCAAACCCGTCTCACTATCCAGTAGAGGCCAACATAGCGAGTGTTGAGTTTTCCTTTCTTCCCAAACCTCATCACTCCCTTCATGGGGGACACCTTTAGAAATACCCAACCGTCTACTTTGAACCCCAATTCTCTCCTTCTCACATTGGCATAGGAATTTTGGAGACTTTGAGTTGTTTTAACCTGTACCGTATAAGCTGAACCTTCTCCTTAGCCTCATGGATTGAATCAAGTCCTATCATCGCAGCTTCACCAACTTCAAAACAACCAATAGGCAATCTACATCTCCGCCCATAGAGAGCCTTGAACGGGGCTATCTAAATACTGGAATGGTAGTTGTTATTGTATGTAAACTCGATAAGAGGCAAATGACCACCCCAACTACCTGTGAAGTGAATCACGCATGCTCTCAACATGACCTTGGGAGTCTGAATTGTCTGCTCCATTTGACCATCTGTTTGTGGGTGAAATGTTGTGCTGAGCTAAACCTGAGTACCATGTCCTTTTTGAAACGACCTTCAAAACTAAGAGGTAAATTGGGTACCTCTGTCTGAAATGATGGGTAAGGGCACCCCATGCAATCGAACTAGATCCCAAATATATAGTTTAGCATAATCCTCCACCAAATCTATGGTTTTGACCAGTAAAAAATGAGTGGCCTTTGTCAAACTTTCTACCACAATCAAAATAGAGTCATATTATCGACGAGCACCAGGTAAATTGTGATGAAGTACATATTTATTTATTCCCATTTCCAAATAGGAATACTGATATCCTGAAGCATACCTCCCGCTCTCTAGTGCTCGACCTTCACTTGCTAACAGTTTGGGAACTTAGCTACATATTTTATGATGTCCTTCTTCATGCCATTCCACTAATAGACTTCCCATAAGTCATGGTACATCATGGTGCCACCTGGATGGAAAGAATACCTGGATCCATGAGCCTCGTGAAACATTCGGCTCCTCAAATCATCAACATCTAGAACACATAAGCGACCCTTGTACCGAAGCACACCATCTCCCCCTTTGGAGAAGACCTCCACCCTCTGATTCTGAACGACTTCTTTTAACATTACAAAAATCGGGTCCTCGTCTTGTCTAGCTTTTACATCTGTTACCAAGGACGATTCTGATCTATTCTAAACAACAACACCACCATTAGTCGAGTCTACCAACTGAACTCCCAACCTTGTGAGTCGATGCACATCCTTCACCAGCTCCTTCTTCCCCTCATCCACATGGGACACACTCTCCGTAGACAGTATATTAAGTGTGTCTGCCTCTATATTAGCCTTGTAATCACACACATATCATAGTCCTTGAGTAGCTCCAACCACCTCATTTTCCAAAGATTGAGATCCTTCTAGGTAAACATATATTGCAAACTCTTAGGTTCCGTAAACACATCCACATGGACTCCATACAAATAATGTTGCCATATCTTCAAGGCAAATACCACCGCGGCCAATTCAAGATCATCGGTCGAGTAATTTTTCTCATGAAATTTTAGCTGTCTGGAAGAATATGCTATAACGTTTTTGTGCTGAATCGATACACACCCAAGTCCAATCCTTGAAGGATCACAATACACCACAAACCCATTGGTACCCTCGAGTAGGGTTAATACCAATGCCGAAGTAAGTCGATTCTTCAACTCTTGGAAGCTCTTCTCACAAGCCTCCGCCATTGGAATTTTACCTTCTTCTGGGTCAATTTGGTCAAGGGTGCTACAATAGATGAAAAACCTTCAACAAATCTCTGATACTAGCCGGCTAAATCCAAGAAGCTTTGAATATTTGAAGGATTCACCAGTCTAGGCCAATTCTTCACCTCCTCTATTTTCTGAGAGTCCACCTTTATACCCTCACTTGATACCACATGGCCGAAAAATGTCACAGAGTTCAACAAAAACTCACACTTGCGGCACGTTCCTCTTCGCTCCAAGAGTATATCAGGATGTCATCAATAAACACAATCATGAACATATCAAAGTATGGCTTGAACACCCTGTTCATCAAGTCCATAAAAGTGCAGGAGCATTCGTTAGTTCAAAAGACATAACTACAAACTCATAATGACCATACCGCATCCTGAAGGTTGTCTTTGGGATGTCACTCTCCCGAACACTAGGCTGATGGTATCCGGATCTGAGATCTATCTTCGAGAAACACTTGGCACCCTGAAGCTGGTAAAAATAAATCATCAACCCTGTGTAGGGGATATCTGCTCTTGATGGTGAACTTTTTCAATTGTCAATAATCAACACACAATCAACGCACATACAAAGGGAACCATCTTTCTTCCGGACAAAGAGAACTGGTGCACCCCATGGGGACTTGCTCGGTCTAATGAAACCCTTATCCAAAAGATCCTTCAAATCCTTTAACTTGGTTGGAGCCATTCTGTAGGGAGGAATAGGTATAGGCTGCTCGGGAAGAAGGTTAATACCAAAATCAATCTCCCGCTCGGGAGGGATTTGAAAACGTCCAAACTACACTCCTCTTTTATGAAAGAGCGTAAATGGTCGTTGCTCAAAATAAATATTCCCAACGGATGTCGGGGTCGAATTCTACAGAGAATGGAGTCGATAATTCAAAAGTTATAAACTAATTCAAACTAGAATGCATAATCGTTCAACATTTGAAAAGTAAAATTTGGGGGAAATTAAAAGAGAAAATAACTATCTAATTCTAAACTAAGACTAATTGGGGGGGGAATTCCAATTGAAGCAATCACAAGTGAGAGGCTAGGGGCATTCTATGGGTGAGATCACAATTAAATCAAGAATTTCTTCAATGCCTTAGACTCAAGTGTAAATAATCTTGGTAAATGGGTAATCTTTGCTTCTCAGCCTATTGACTACCTCTTGCTAGAGTTTTATCAAGACTCTAACCACAATTAAGCTTAACCCAATTAGATTTGGATTGGCAACTGCACTATTCCTAGCTATTAGTTGCCAATAAGGAATGAGAAAGCAATTTCGGCTATTTCTAGCTTAATTTCACAATCTCTTATCCAAGCCCACTGCAACCCCCAAACTTGAACCATTGCTTGTCCTTAAGTAATGCAATTCTTTACAATTGAGCAAATGAACCACATGATATTTATGAGTTTTTTGCAACAAAGGCTAATCAAGATATTCTTGCACAAGAGAACATTGCTGAAGCTTAGGGAACTATGGTAATCGTACACAAAATCATTAATCCACAAGACAACCCAAACATTATACACCAATTCAAGAAAAAGGAAAGAGCCAAACCATGTTGCACAAGCTTCAATAAGTAACCAAAACCATTAAACATATCTTGCATGCATTCTTTTCATTCAAACAAGGGGCATAGATCCTCAAAACAAGTTCAAAGAGCATCTCAAGTCATTGATAAATTATATTCAAAGCTTTCCTTAAAGTTCGCTACCCTCTTGCCTCAATCATACCTCTCTTTGAAAATAATTTTAAGCATGTACTCCAAGGAAGTGATGCCCCACACAAGAAGAGATAATCCCACACACATATTTTAGCATTTCACGCAACGATATTATAAGATAAGACAAATGTGCTCACTCTCACAAAGAAATTCAAGTATATACAAATTGACCAATATGCTTGCCCTTCCTGTATATCACCACTAATGTAGTGTTGTTATACTCAATCAATTAGGACTTGCGGGTGATGACAAAGACTAGGGTTAAGGGTAGGATAAATATTTAGCTTTAGTGACTAAAGCCTCCCTAATGCCTTTACAAAAGCTTGTAACACCCCATCATCTTATTGAAATCACTCCACCTTATTTCTCCTTGTTCATTATCTTTATCTTTTGTATAACACAAGCCACCCTTATAACACCCATGAATTTCACATTTAGCCTTATCTATGCAAGAGATAATACCTTTTTTCTATTCTTTCTCTTTTTATGATTTGAGGTCTTTCAACCCATCGATTCATTCATTTCATCATGATTTTGGAGCTACCTCACATTGATGCTCTCATTTTTTCCTTCTCTTGCAAACCCCAAAGTTAGGCTTTTTCCTCATATCACATTCATTTCCATATCGCTCCCCATTTTATTGGTTTCAAGCCTCATTTTTTCTTTTTCATTATTCTATCACTAGCAACTAGGGAGGACGAGTTCCAAAGAGAAGGAATATAAATGGTCATTAGGCATGTAATGTGGTTTCCAAAGAAAGGGTCCGAGGCTCAAACTTATGCTATCAAAGAATAATGTTCAAGGAGGTCATTTGGGTGAAGTGACAAACAAAAGAGGGCCTAATATCATGTTCTAACTGCAACCACATCTATCATTTTGCCTTGAACCACACTTAGGGCAAGTTCTAGACAATCATGCATATACAAGAATTAAGCTAAAAACCTCACCACACAAGGCATCACAATCCAAGGAGTTCACACAATTCCTTTTTCACATTAAGAGGATGACTTTTAACGAGCAAGTTACAAATCAACAACCCAAGCAAGGAATATTTAATTCATGAAAAGAGCGTTCTCATTTTCATATTTAGATACCCCTCTTTTCTTCTCAACTCTCATGCACAATGCCAGACAAGAAATATAGGTGGTACCTCTTCAAGCAAGTGCACAAATGACTCAACAAGAATCTTGACTTGGCATTTTCTCTTAAGAAAGTCGCCTCTCAATCTATCATTGGAAAGTACCAACCCAGCTTGACAATAAAAAAAAGATAAAGAAATCTCTCCTTGGGAAAGAACCGTAGTATAAAGAAAACCCTTGGATTTTATTCAAAGACTACTATCTAAAAAGGAGATACAAACTCGCAAGTAATGACAATTTTCCCTTAAGAATGACGTCACCAACTCTATCATAGGGACATATCGTGCATCACTTAACAAGTGGGTTACTAAGATTACACCCCCTAACAAAAATAATGCATTGTCCTCGATGCCTAAGGTTAAACAAAATGAGGAAGGAATGGGTGAGAGGACTCCTTGATATAGAGGCATTCATTTTACACGCATTTTCCATGCTCTCCTTTTTCTTCTTCTTCTCTCGATGTTTACCATGTTCCACACTTGTCCCAACCCTATAAAATAAAAGACAACACAAACATAAAGTAAAACAAAATAAAATCAAAAAGTAAAAACAAAAAGTAAAAGAACTTGGGTTGCCTCCCAAGAAGAGCCTTAGTTTACCTCGTGACTCGATGACTCCAACTTCACCACTTGTCTCTCCACTTTGAACATTTGCACCCCTAGCTTCTTATCAATTTTTCTATCCCACTTGAGGGGTGGTGGTGTAAGCATCAAAGGGTCAAGCAATAGATGTTTCGTCTTGTGTGTCTTGGACCTAAAAGGAGGGATGTTCTTTGACTTTGTTTGAATGAAGCCACCTTAATCTTCCTCTTCAACTTCCACCATTAACTTGGTTTCCTCAGTCTCCATTTTATCGACCAAGATCAATGCAGAAAAATGATAAGAGGGCGGTTTAAGTCGCTCCCCTTTCAAGCATGCCTCTTGCTTGCCATCCTCCTCTTCAAGTGCACTAGAGTCCTTGAGTATGAATTGTTGGATATCATTTGGAGACTCTACTGTCACTTCTTCAACCTTGGCATCTTTCGTTTATGGAATATTGGTTGGTTGGCACACCTCTATGACTTCTTTAAAGATCACCTTGACTCTTTCTTCGTCATCATTTTGAACTTCCTCCCATGAGTCAAGTGGAGCTATGCCCCATTGTTCACTTCTTTTTGTTATGCTCCTCAATGTCTCATCCGCTTCTTCTTTTAGAGTTTTACATCTTTCTTCTAGCAGATTTGTTGATTCCATAGGCATAGAGGGGTTGGTATTCTTATCCGCATTAGACTCCCTCTCCACAAAGGCAAGGAGCATGGATTTTATGCATCCACATGTGCTTCTCCTTCCCTCACCTGCCATGGCTTCATTTCTTTCAAGCATGGGAGCACAACTCCTAGCATAACCATTATAGCAGGAAGTGAACCCATTTGGGCATCCACCCTAGTGTCTCCCATGAATACCACGTAATTTGCATCTATACCCATCATAGGAAGGACAAGGTGCACTCATCTCCCTTCTAGGGGCATATTTGCAATCTTGCCAATAGTCTGGTCCTCCACAATAGGGACATGGGTCATCATAATAAGTGTTTCCACCAACAAACCTCCTTTCATTTCATGATGCCATCATACAACTACAATCAACAAAAACAAAAACAAAAATAAAAGCAAAACAAGATGTAGAATAAAAATGCAAAACTAGTTCGAATCAATAAATAACTAATGATTTACCACATCTTAATTCCCTGGCGACGACACCATTTTTGATAACATCCAAAATACACTCCTCTGTTACAAAAGAGCATAAACGGTTGCTGCTCAAATAAATATTCCTGACGAGTGGACGGGGTCATATCCCACGGAGAATTGACTTGATAATTCAAGAGTTATGAACTAATTCAAACTAGAGTGCATACTTTTTCAACATTTGAAAAGTAAAATTAAAATTGGGGGGAAATTAAAAAAGGATATTGAACTAACTAATTCTACTCTAAAACTAATTGGGGGAATTCCAATTTAAGTAATCACAAGTGAGAGGCTAGGGACATTCTATGGGTGAGATCACAATTAAATCGGGAATTTCATCAATGCCTTAGACTCAAGTGTAAATAATCTCGGGAAGTAGGTAGTCTCAGCTTCTCAGCCTCTTGACTACCTCTTTCTAGAGTTTTCTCAAAATCTAGCTATAATTTAGCTCAACCCAAATCGATTTGGATTAGCAACTGCACTATTCTTAGCTATTAGCTGTCAATTAGGAATGAGGAAGTAAATTCAGCTATTTCTAGCTTAATTTTACAATCTCTTATCCACACCCACTGCTAGTTTCCCTTCCAATACATAATTATTCTCTCCCGAGAAACAATGAAGTAAGAATAGATAGACCCATGTAATAATCAATTAATCTCCATTAATAGATTGAAGAAAATCTAGTAAATTTACACTTAATTGAATAATATGAAAATTAATCTAGCAATACCCATCTATAATTCAATAAGAATCCAAGATCAATTTATGAAAACCCAATAAAATTAACAAACCCATCATGAATATATCTCTAGCTAGCAAATTAGTAAAGCATACTTAAAGGTAGAGAGAAGATACCAAGGGTATTCCCCTCACATTCATTACATTAGCTTCACAAATTTGCTTTACAGGCTCTTACAATAGCGGAATTCCCCCAAAATGGGTTAAAGAAAAAGAAAAAGAAAAGTACTACCTCACTCTACAAAACTATGGATAAAAGAACCTCCTCAAAATTCTATGTACAAGATGAAGTTTTGATGAATGTATTGTCCCCCGTTTTGGTTGGTGTACAATGGAGGTTATATATCTGTACGTTCTTATGTACAACTTTCCCCAAATTTTCTTGGAGATTATATATGCTTTTGAGACCATTTTGGACCCCTTTAACCCTTCATTAGATGGCCTTTCTGGTAAGGAACCGGCGTTTCTCTGGTTGCAATCCGTGGAGCACAAAACTTTAGCCGGTTGAAAATAGTGGCCTGGCAGGAGGGAACCGGCGGTTCAGGGGCTTTTAGTCGGTGCAATTCAGTGAAGGGACAGTTGTTTAGTCGGTCTGGGAAGTAGCTTCAGCGTTTCGCTGCATTTCGCCCTTCCAGATCCGCGTTTAGCCGATTTAAAGCATGTCTTTGCACCTTGATGAGCCCGCAAGTGTACGGGTTGTACAAGTAATATAGTGGCCCTTTTTAAGAACCGGAATGTCGAACCCACAGGGACTGGACTACAGGGTAAA
>JACEIK010003102.1:108905-179711 GCA_018107945.1 Datura stramonium | reverse complement strand
TTCAAATTGTTTATCCTGATGTTATGTTTAATTTAGACATCCATTATGATTATCTTGTTGATTCTTCAGTTTTATCGGTTGAGTTAGATGCATCTTCATGACATGGGTCGACTTGGAGTCTCTCGAGCTCCTTGTTCTGTGTTGCAATCCGAGCCTTCATTCGAGCCGTGACAATGCATGTATTAAAAACTTATATAAATCATAAGGAACTACGGATGACCTAAGAGTTTCAACAAGATTTATAGATCATGCTCAAAAGGACATTAGAGCTCGGAGACTTGCTAGCTTGTCATTCGGCTTAAGGGAAAGAGATTATGAAATCTCCCCATGGACTGGAATATTTCAAAACATACACATAAGATAAAGGACAACCATAAAAAAACAATCCTAATTCAATAAGCTATTTATCCTTAATAGCTTGCAACGTCTTTACTTGGCTTAAAATTGTTTACATGTCATTATCTTGGCTCTTTCACCAATTTCAGTTAACAACCAAACATTTAAACACATTTAACATCACATATATATAACATACAATAAAGGACCAGCTAACAATGCCCACGTTGAGGGGTCTCCAACTATATGTACAACTACAACAACAATCAACATGATATCACACTTTAAATGCCTCACTTGGGCTAGAAATAATTTCAAAATTTAATCTTAATAAACATGAGAATTTAAATGCTTAAATGAAGCTTAACATACTACCTCAATACTTGTAAAGAGGCTGCTGGCTCATTCAACTCACAACACACAAATTATATTTAAAAGAACGACGGACAGGGCATCTTACATACCTTTCTTTCCGACCAACTCTTCTTACTTCAATGGTCAGATCTTAACCTCCTCAATCTCTTGAATTTATAGGAAAGTATCAAGCCTAATCTGTAACAAAAAATACAGCCCAAAATAACTAACCAAAGGTAGTTACAATAGTAAGAACAACACATGACAACATCAACAACACTTAAGTATTTTCTCTACAAGTTTTCACTAACCTTTGTAGGAGAAAAAAATGGAAAATTTACCTCACCTTATGCTGAAATTCTTCTCCTAAAATTAGAGTATATTTAAATCCAAAGACACTACCGAAAATCCTAAGTAAAATGAGCAAAAACTCAGCTTAAGCAACCCAAACCGGATAATCACCTAACAACAAATTTCCATCCCTTTTGCTTGAAAATTTAAGTGGTTTAAGGAGGGTAAAATCCTTACCTTAATTCTTGGATTTGATCCCTAATAAAATATGTATATATAGTCAGTAAAACCAGCTCCAAAAACACAACAACTTCGCCCAAAACAACTACCAAAAACGAGCTCCAAAACACCTAGCACACTTGGAAACAAACTTTGTTAACTTGTCTTGTGTTTGGTTGATTTGTAATTGAGGTTTCCTCTTCAATTTTCCTTGTCCCAACTCTTGGGGTGAGAGAAATAAAGTCCCAAAGCAAGCTGGTCAATTGGTATGGGATGAAATGTTTACTCTGTCATGCCCGGCGGGTTGGGGCACAACTACCTTTGGATTCATGATCGATCAGGCCAGGTATATAGCATCTATAAATGTAACACTAAGAGGCCGGCCAAACCACTGTCTAACCAACCAAGATAAATCTTCAGGCTAATAATGCCTTGACAATTATAAATATGTAATCTGGAAGCGGAAACACGTCTACAATCAAGCTAAGCAAAGCAATGAGAAAACCAACCTTATTTCACATAACCCACTGGCCCATACAAACTAGTCCACATCGGCCTCTACGAGTAAACAAGCGAAATACATGGGATAGGGCCCCGACCTATCTATGTTGTACATAAAAATGAAAATAGTCCAAACTAGGACATGGCTCCTGGAAGAGAGGAGCATGCCACTGTTCTCTTTGATAAAACCTACTCGTGGAGTGATCGAGCCTCGGCACAGCCACCTGTGTGATGCGAGAAATAGTCCCAGATGAAGGGACGTCGATGCAGATAAAATGTAATGGTATGTAAGGCATTTGTAAACATGGAATAAAAATGATAACTAGGCCGGAAATAAGGAGTAGTAACAACCTTAAATCCACGAAAATAGAAACTTGACAATAACTCATTATTAGAGTCAACCAAATGCAACCATCTAATGCACAACAAAGACTATAACTGAAATTCCGGAGGCAGTAGGCCATAAAATCTATATACAATTCTTCCCGCGATTAATACCACATCAGGTAAAAATGGAAACGCCTCCCGGCCGGTGTACCACGTCGAGGTAAAATTCGTCTGGCCGGTGTACCATACCGGGGGTAAAATAACAAGACCTCAAGCCGGTGTACCACAGGAGTAAAATCAATAAATCTTAGACAAATATAAATGGAGACGATATGGCTTATATTGGACCAGCTCAATACGTACATCATGGAAATGATGAATACTAAACATGTGGCGTGCATAGGCCTCTTAGTAATATACTTGGAAGCGAGTACATATAACATGTAAAGCTAGAAAATAGAACTTAAATGCATGTATTAAAAACTTGTATAAATCATAAGGAACTACGGATGACCTAGGTTTTTCAGCAAAATTTATAGATCGTGTTCAAGGGACATTAGAGCTCGAGAGTCTCGCGCTTGTCGTTCGGCTTAAGGGAAAGGGATTATGAAAGATTCACTTGGCTTTGACATATTTCATAACATACACATAATATAAAGGACAACCATAACCCGGAGTAATCCTAATTGATAAGCTCGTTTACCTCAATAGGTGCGGCGTCTTTGCGGCTAAAATCGTTACAGTTCCATCTTGGATATTTCACCAATTTAGAGTTAGCAACCGGTCTTTTAAACATATTTAACATCACAAACAAACACATGACATCTGAGTAAGGACTGACTAACAATAGCCCGCAGCTGAGGGTCTCAACTCAATCTACAAACTACGCGGCAACAATCAACACAATATCCCACACTTTAGATGTCTCACTTAGGCTAGTATAATCTTAACATTTATCCTCAGTAAAACAGGGAACTTTAAAGATTAAATGAATTTTAACATACGCCTCTAGACTTTTAAAACTAGGTTTTGCTCATTCGATTCCCAACACACGAATCGTGCTAAGACGATAGACGGGCGCCTTACATGCCTTTCTCCGAGTGGAAAGCTTTTCTCTAGACTATTTCCCATCTCAATGATCCAACCTTCAACCTCCTTAATTTTCTCCCACGGCCAACATCCAGCAACATTTAGCCATTTTCTCAACTAGTTTTACTAACTTTTGAGGGAGAAAGCGAGAGAAATTTTACCTTAGTTTTTATATAATTATACCCCTCAATATGAAGTATAATTCCAGCAAAAGAAACTGACCAAAAACCTAAGGAAGCAGGCAAAACTCAGCTCACAAACAGGTCCATCGGCAGCTCACTTGGCGGCAATTTCCAGATTTTAGCTTTTGCAATTTGAGAGTTTCAAAGAGGAGAAATCCTTACCTTTTCTCCTGATTCAACACCTAATCAAAGATGGATATATAGGCAGTCAAATAGATTTTGCAAGTAAAAACTTCTTCAAAAAACCTTGCTAAACGATCTCAAAACAGCCCCTAACGTACTTGGTAAGGTAATCTCAACTTATCATGTGATTTTTTGAACTTTGTGATGTTCCTCCTTGATTTTGTCCTAGCTGCTGGAATTGAGATAAAAATGGAATCCTTAGAAGCTGGTCGATTTAGATTTATCTAAAAATGCTTTCTACAAGTGAAAAATCAGATTTTAAGTAAATAGGGCGGTGGAGGAGCTAGGGCGTCATGCCGCGTCACCGCTCATAATGCTTACGTAAAATGTAATAACTTCTTGCTCGAACATAGATTTACAATCGGTTTGATGTTCTGAAAACTGAACTCATAGACCTTTAATTTTATAGGTCATTGAGGCTTCTAATTCATTATATATTGGGAAACATGATCATTTAAAGTTAACCCTTGCTTTATAGACTTCACATACTCTTTGGTTTTTCGATCGTACATTTCCCTTGTAAATACGACCATATACAATTCGTTTTTCCTTAACCTAGCATTTAAACATCAAATAATCACACCAAAACTAATTCATTATATATTGGGAAACATGATCATTTAAAGTTAACCCTTACTTATGAACTTCACATACTCTTTGGTTTTTTCGATCGTACACATTTCCCTTGTCATCTACGACCATATACAATTCGTTTTTTCCTTAAACTAGCATAAAAACATCAAATAATCACCAAAAAATTTTTGGGGTGTTATATTTCCAATAGTGAAAATCTGATTTTTGAAAAGTTAGGGCGGTGGAAGCGCTAGGGCATCATGCTCATGTCTCTGCTCAGGATGCTTTAGTAAAATGCCCATAACATCTTACTTTGAACTCTAATTGATGACGGGTTTGATGTTCTAAAAACTAGACTCAANGCACATTTTCTACCGGTGAAAACCATAGATTCAGCAGATGATTATGTCAAATTGTACATCAGGGAGTTGGTTCGACTACATGGAGTGCCCTTGTCTATTATTTTAGACTGTGGTACTCAATTTACCTCCCAGTTCTAGCGGTCTTTTTAGAAGGGGCTTGGGACTCAGGTTAAGCTACAGCCTTTCATCCGTAAACAGATGGCCAAGAAAAACAAACCATCCAAACTCTCTAGGACATGTTGACAGCATGTGTGATGGAATTCAAAGGTAGTTGGTATGACCATTTTCCCCTAATCGAGTTTTCTTATAATAACAGTTATCACTCTAGCATCCATATGGCACCATTCGAGCCTCTTTATGGGCGGAGGTGCAGATCGCCCATCGGATGGTTTGAGGTTGGTGAGGCAGCTACGATAGGGTCTAAGTTCGATTTATGAGACTATTGTGAAGGTTCAGTTGATAAGAGATAGGCTGAAAATCTCTCAGATTCGTTAGAAGTCATATGCTGATGTGAGGAGAAGAGATTTGGAGTTTGAGATAGACGATTGGGTATTTATGAAGGTGTCTCCCATGAAGGGAGTGATGTGATTTGGAAAGAAAGGAAAACTCAGTCCCCGCTATGTTGGTCCCTACTAGATTATGAGAAGAGTTGGTAAGGTAGCATATGAGTTGGACTTTCCCTTAGAGTTATCTTCTGTACATCCTGTATTTCATGTGTCGCTTTTGAAAAAGTGTTTTGGAGATCCAACTATAGTAGTCCCGCTGGATAGCGTTGGTGTGAAAGACAACTTTAGCTATGATGAGGTTCAGGTGGAAATATTGGATCGTCAGGTTTGGAGGCTACAAAACAAAGAAGTAGCTTCAGTTAAAGTGTTATAGAGGAATCAGTATGTTGAAGGAGCTACATGGGAAGCTGAAGTGGATATGATGGATAAATACCCACATTTGTTCTCTACCGACTCAGTTCCGACTTGAGGTATCAGTTTTGCTCTATGACTCTATTTAGTTTTCATCTTCATTTATGTGTTCAAGTTTTTTTATGTGTATGGATGTGTATGTGAAGTTTGAGATTAGTTCAGCTATGTGTTATGAATTGGAGGTAGTCATTTCGTAAAAGTTTCAGTTTAAATGATCAGTATTTGAGTATGATAATTGCATTTTCTATTTTCTGCTTGTTTCCACATTTGAAGATGAATGTTCCCAAGGTGGAGATATTGTTATATCTGGGGAACTTAAAGATCAGATCCGGGAGTTAAAAAAGGAAAACTGTAAAATTGATGTTGCAGACTCAGGATGAGTCGAGGGACGACTCGTCAGGTCAGCCCACGAGTCGTCAGGTGACTCATGGGGAGACCAATGAGGTGTTTGGAAAGTTTGAAGAAAAGGGTCCCCACGGGCGCGGGAAAGACTCGTGGTCAGGCCCCACGAGTCATTAGATCAGCTGTGGGGTGAGGGAGAAGGAAGAAAATAGTGTACCTAACGGAAGCTGACCACAACTCGTTGGAATAAGTAACGAGTCGTGGTGTGAGTCGTGGGGTGAGGTAAGTGAGAAGTGATGAAATTGAGACAGTGCACTTGATGATTGGTGACCACAAGTCGTGGTCACCCTAACGAGTCATTACATAAGCTGTTAGGAGCCCAAGAGGTCAAACAAGCAGTGCACTTGACGGGTAAGGTCACGGGTTGTTAGCAAGGACCACGATCCGCTAGGTCATCCGTTAGGACCACCTGGCAGTAATTTCCTGCGAATCCAGTAAGGGTCGTTTCATAATTCCTAAATTTCTAACGCCTATACTACGTCGTTTAAGGATCGTTTTAAAGGATTTGAAGAGGGGAAAACCTATTCTAAGTTATTTCATTCCATGCATGTAAACTTGAGAGATTGAAGAGGTGATCTAGAGCAAGTCTTCAAGGTTTTCATCCAATTTTCATGTTGGGCAATCAGGGAAGTGGTAGAATCAATCCCTTCCTAGTATGTAGGGTTATGAGTGGGTGTCTCATTCCACACCCATGCCCAATTTCTATCGAATTATGAGAATCTCCTATGGTCAAGTTATGTGGTTTTACCCACATGCATAAATATTCAATTTCTTTTTACATGGGTATGAACTGATTATGATTTTATTATCGAATTGTGAAGCATGAGCTGATTCTGTAATGATTTTCAATAAAAATTATGTTTCTAGCCTTATGAATGTTGAAGCCCATTGATGATATGATCATGCAAAGTGAGATTTACAAAGTAAATATGATAATTATGGGATATTATGATTAAAAGCATGATTTAGAGCTACCCATGTATATAATTATGTTTTCAATGAGAATTGAGTATTTCTAAGTATGATAAAGCTTTTGACAATGCCCAAATGTTGATTTCAAATGATGATTTCCTCGAAATAAACTTACCACATTGTTTTGGAGCGAACTCTCCCAAATTTTATTCTAACTTGTGGTATATTTTGAGTTAAGTCTTTCTATCCATAGCTTACCACATGGATTTGGAGCAAAGGCTCCCAAGTATGTATTCAGCTTGTGGCATATTTTGAACTAAAGCTTCTCATATGCATGATTTTCATATTTGAAATGTATTTGTTCATTGAGCTTCTTCAATAGACGATGTTTAACTTAGTTACATATGATGTAGAGCATTTCATATTTTTAGGAGAAGAGTCTAGCATCGAACGGGGATAATGGTCGATCACTCTATGCCCCAGAACTACGCGCCAACGTAGGTTGATAATATTATATGACTTGGGACCTCCCTTGTGAGCTTCCCCTTGCCCGAATGGGCCTTTGGCATGATATTTATATCATGGTAGCATCCTTAGCCCTGGAAAGGTTTTGGACGGCTCTGCTAACTTGAGTGTGATAGTCGGGACCATGTAAGCTTTATTGTGGTATGTCAGTTAAGTGAAAAGTCTCCCATTGTACTGTATGATTCAAATTTGCATATTCGTTACTTATGGTTATTATATACACATGCATGTTCTAAAAGCAAGGTTTGACTCAATGTTCAGTTTTTCTATAATTGTCATGTTTCAGTTTTGAGTCATTCGAGTCAGTTGATGTTACAAGCTATGTATCGTCATGTTATGAAAAGATTATGATTTTAGAAAGAATGCATGAACGTCCTACTCTCAGTTTACTGATGTTACCTTTAATTAATGCATTGTGTTTAAATGACTTTTACTTACTTTAGTGGTTTTACTTACCTTACATAATCGGTATATTCCACATACTAACCGCATACTTTCTATGTTGTATCGTCTCATGATACAAGACTAATTTCTTAGCTTCAGCCCCATTCTTAGACAGCTTATTGGAGTTAGCATCTGTTGTTGGTGAGTCATTATCTTCCGAGGACCAGACTATCTATCTTTCTTTATGTATTTTTAGTTTTCAGTATTTGAGTTAGTTGGTGTCTTGTCCCATCAACTAGTCAGGTTTAGATACTATTCATACATAAGTATGTATTCAGCTTCGGAGTTTTAAATTATGATGTTATGTTCAAGTTAGACTTCCGCTATGATTGTATTATCGATTATTCAGTTTCTTGGTTGATTTAGATGTATGCTTATGCCATGGGTCGACTTGGAGTCTCTCGGGGCTCCTTGTCCAGTGTTACGATTCGTGCCTCCGTTTGGGTAGTGACTCCAAGTCGGGAGGCCGTTCGTACCTTGCCAAGAGTAGAACCATGAAGGGCGTGATATCACCATGAAAAGGGCCATTTGGGACGGGGACAATCACAAGAGAGGTCCCAGCATACATATGGTGGCACGTAGTTTATGAGATCCGGGGCTGGCCTATGCCCCGACCTACTTGGTGTTCAATACTACTCCCAAAACATATGTAATGCTCAGAGTATAATATGCATGAATTTATGATCTAGTTAAATCATGATAATCATAAACTTACTTGTAAGTACGTGAACTATCCATGACATAAGGCCCATGAGTCGATCAAAAACATATTCATAAATCATAGGTTTCATGCATACTTGTTATTCATACATATATCTTGTAAATCACTAAATTATAAAGGGTGTTTGAATAAATTCACAATTTGGATCATAAAACATAATGGGCTTTTAAATATCAACAATTTAAGTGAAAATGATAAATTGATTCATCATAGATCATGCATAATTAGGCTTAATTTTGCAGAAATCAAAATCAATAATTTTATAATCAATAGTTGTAAAATCTGATCAAAATTCATAAAATATGATACAAAACACAAATCATAATAGCCAATTAGTAAAACATTAGATTTGCACAAAATTTGAATTCAAAACCCCATGAGATTTTTGATAGATTTTCGTAAATTAATAGAGAATGTGCATGGGTCTGAATGGAAAAAATCATTTGTAACCCTACATACCTGGGTAAGATCACATTCTAAGGTTCCTTTAATGCCCAGGGGAGATTTGATAGGGAAAAGTTTGAATCTATGCTTGATCTCTATAGAATTCTCTTAATTATCATGCATGGTAATGGCTTAAGTAAGAGGGACTTAACCTACCTTATTAGGCCTAGAAAAATACATAAAACTATTTAGTTTAGGGCCCTAGAGCATAGAAAGGTTGAAAATACCCTTAATGAAATTTCCCAGAAAAACTGCTCTGGGCGAATGAACGACTGATCCCACGAGTCGTTTCATGGAACCACAACTCGTGGCATCCAGTAGTTGGATCAACTGCCTCAATCCATACTTTTAAATTCTTCCCACGACTCGACAGGATGAGTTGTTGCTACAAACAATGGGTCGTTGGGTGGGTTGTTGTTAGCTCCCCGTCAAACCTGAACTTCCCTTACAACGATCCTCACCATGACTCGTGGTTGATTCCAACAAGTCGTGGTCGTCAATCCGTTACAACAACTGGAAAATCTGGCAACCAACCTATGACTAGTAACCATGGGTCGTCACTTCTCACCATGAGTCGTTGGATGCCCTATTGTATCCCCATCTGCCAAGGTCCACCCTTTCCTATGATTGCAAACAACGACTAATTGTGCTAAGCATCGAGTCGTTACATTGTCCATTGTCTCCACTGCCACCAGGACGTCCATGACCATGACTGCATACAATGACTCATGGTTTCTTACCATGAGTCATTGCATCATTCGTCCTATCAATTTTCTCCAATTATTTAGCCAACTTCAAATTTTTGATCCCAGGTCTAATCTTAGGCATTTTCGGGGTATTACAACAGGGCAAGGGTTTTGGCTTTGCTTCTCAGATTTTCTCAAGGGTTTTCTTCGGAATTTCTACACTAGGTATGTGAGAATTTAGCAAGGGAATGGTCCTTCCCTTGTGCCCCAAAATCCATCTAAATTTTCTTATTAGTTCTAAGCCCTGAGACTTTCGAATTAGAGGAATTTTTGGGTCATGTTCCAATTAAATCTTGCAAATGTTGTTCATACTCTTTGTTACTATATTTCCACTATCTAGTAATTTGTTGATACTTGTTTCCATGAAAAGTGACTTTAGCCCTAATTCGATAAGTGTAGTAACTAGGGTCCTTCATAATTGTATAGACATAATGTTGCTTGACTCTATCATTGTTTGATATTCCATGTTATTATTATCAGTTAAGTGCTCAGTCAGTTGCATGGTAGCTTAGTTTCAGTATTGATGTTAATATGTTTAGTAACTTTCAGTAATGTCAGCTGACCAATTTGACTATAGTCAGTTCTCGAGGTGTCAGTAATGCCTCCCAGTTATCCATTATTAGTTGTTAGTATTAGTTATCAGTTAGTTCTATAGATGATTACAATGCTTCCAAATAAGCAGCTCTTACAAATCTTAGAACATCAGTTACAGTACTCAGTCTAATAAAAGTCTCAGGATACTTCCAGATAAGTATCCCTGACTTAGTTTTAGGCCCCATCTTCAAGATATCATCTTAGTAGATAATTTAGGATTATCCAGTGGGAGTAGTACTTAGCACCGAGCGGATCGGGATTCACCCATGTTCCCAAAACTACATTGCCACTGTAGGTTATTGGCCCATCGAGCCCTTGATTTGTGATCACCCAGTTCATGCCTTTATACTCTGGCAAGGTATATTGGGTCCTATCGATGGGACGTATATATCGAATTCCAAGTTCGACTCGCATGGTTATATGTCTGTTTAAACTCTATGACTAATCAGTACAGTTCAGTTCAGTTTAGCTCAGTATCTCAGATCCAAGACATGTCTATGACCATCAGTCAGGGTCATTATTGACCCTATCAGTTATATTTCAGTCGTATCAGTTTTCAATATTTCAGTTGGTTAAATTCAGTTCACTTGTTCTTTCATGCTTATTATATCTCTCACTTACTCAGTTCATTCTAAGCACTGATGCATACCTTCTATGTTTAATCGTATCATGATACAAGCACATGTTCTCAGTCCTAGCATCATCAGTAGATCCCTCAGAGGATATCAGCAGTAGCATTTGGTGAGTCCTCAACCATTGAGGATGATAGTTACTTTGAGTTAGTTCTTTATAGTCAGATTTTAGAGTTAGCTGGGGGCTTGTCCCAGAAACTCATCATTTAGTAGTTGGCTTTCAGACATAGACATAGATATTCAGTATTGTTTTCAGATGTATCGACTCTTGTCAAATCAATTTCCTTAAATAATTCATTTATTTAAAGCTTCCACTTATGTTTTCTCAGTTTACCAATGTAATGATATACCATAGATTGACTTGGGGTCACTTGTGGAACCAAGTACCTTGTCTCGTCTAGGGTGTAGACTCGGGTCATGACAAACTTGGTATTAGAGTACTAGGTTTAAAGTATCCTAGGTTGTCTAAAAGCCGCGTCAAGTCATTTTTATGGGTGTGAAGCGTGCCACACTTATGACGGGGAGGCTACTGATGTCGCCTAAATTATACCTAGTAAATGAGATATAAAGCGGTCGATGTCAAATATAGAACCCAACTAGGGTTGGGGTTGAATCCCACGAGAAATATGATAAGAACTTTAGTTAATGTGTTTAGCAACTACTATCAACTTACTTATTTCCTAAGTGGGAAGGTTTGAAACACAATAATAATCAAGAGCAGAGACTAGTAGATGATTAAGTCGATTTCGGTTGTATTCAATCAACAAAGTGACTAGGATTGTGTTCCTCGTGACTTCATAACCACTAGGATTTTATACTAGTGATCTATTCCGGTGTTTAGCGTGCAATATTGGTAAGTTAAATTCACCTAAATAGTTGGTCCCTTATCTAGATGATTATCACCATGCAAATTGATCCATATACGGGTGTATGCTTAATTAACCCTAACCCTTAATATCATATTAGTTATTCCTGTACAAGGTCAAGCTATTAGATGACGGTTAATAGCTTTAAATCTCTGTTGTTAGAACTTTTCCCATTCATTACTCCCTTGATACGGTGAGTAAGAATAAGGCAATTTCCAATGTTAGCAACTGTTAAGAATCAACTAAAATGAAGGGAAAAACAATACATGCATAAACCCTATTCAAGATTCACTAATTATTTTACCTACGCTGTTAATTCATCATGGTTCCCACAACCCTTGTTATGGGTTTTACTACTCATAAATGAATGATCACAATTACAAAATAAAAAAGAAATCATAATTGTAACTTACAAAGATTCATCAAAGAAAACCACTTGAATTGAATAAATCACCAAAATCGAAGAACAAGACCTCAATGTTGCTTTAATCCTCAAAATCAAGAACAAAATTACAAACTTTCTTTCTTGAATAAAGAATGGTAAGTAACAACACAAAAATTCACATCTAAAACTGTAGAATAAATTATATGAAAAAAATAGACCTATATATTGCGTTTATAGTTTCAAACAAAATCTTTCCTAACTAAAAATGAAATCCAGGGCGGTAGCGGCAACGGGCCAAGTAACTACTCATTAGGTCTCCTAACGAGTCGTGACTAGTAAAATTGAGTCGTCATCGACAACTTGTCCAGTCATGGTAATGGGTTACCTAATGACTCATCAGGTTAGAGCACGAGTCATTAGGTCCCTCACAGCCTTGGATCACCAAAATTCTAGTGCAGATGACGGTTCTGCCTATTGCTCTCATCATGAGTCGTCAAGTCTCCCGAAGACTCGTGATGTCCTCTGTTGTATCAATCTGCGATGTCTCAATGCTTTATCATACCAATCTTCACGATAGACTCAATGATTCGTTACTAGATGTAACAAGTGGTGCCTTCAACCTGTCACCTACACTGTCATGAAAAACTTGATTTCCTCTCACGACTCTAGGAACGAGTCATCCATTGAGACGATGACTCGTTACCTGGCTAGCAGTGCGCTCTTTGTTCCATTTTTTCCTTACTTTTCCTATTTCACATTCCAAACCTATTTTCCTACAACACTTAACAAAAACACATTATATCTACATAAATATACCCGGAATTTGCATATTTTTTTTTAAGCAATGAAAGTGCTGTAAAATCATGGCATATCAACACACGCAACTTAGAACTTTTGCATGTCCTTAGGAAAAAAAATAAAGTAAAACTACTTCGATGCTTCAATCAATATAACTCTAGGAAACCTACGACAGTCACATCTCTTAATCAAACCAAATTTTCTAACCCCTCATCTTTCAGAAAAAATTCAAATCACAGTGCATATGTAAAATTTTCAACCACGACACAAAGGAATTGAGAAATGGCAGTATACTGTCACTTGAAACCATGAGCATAATCCTATAACATTGATCCAGATAGTTTGTAGATGATTTTGTTGACCAAATGTTCTCACCACAAAGAAGTCCCACACTCACACACATATATATGATCATAACAATATATTTCTCTTGGGACTAGGCAAAAGCACACTTGCTCTCACAAAAAATTCTAACTGTGCACATTCAATACCATAATCTTTCCTATAGTAGCTTAACCCTACTTGGAACTACAATCACTTTGGCTCCACTCTTTACCTTTTTTTCACATCTTTCCCCCTTTTATTTTTGCTTTCTCCTTCCTTCTTTTTTCTTTTGCAAGTACTGGTGCAATTTTTCTTCTAACTTCATTTATTCTTTATCACATTCCCTTTTCTTTTTGCTCTTTTTCTATTTATCACTAAATTTCTTTCTTTCTTCATTACGCACACCGCACCCGCTCTTTTATTCTCATCACTCAATTTCATTGCACCTACTCTTCTTATTCACCCATATGATAGCCATCCTCAACTTAGGCAATTTTCCTGAGTTGAGGTTCACAGTGTCCAAGGAGGGATCACGACCAAAACAAGTTCATTCTAATCAAAATAGGAATGTGAATTGGTTTTAACAAAAAGAAGGTTAAATTTTAGCTCAAAACTGGGATCAAGGGACATTTATTTCCATTTGGTAAGTCTTTTAAGGATAAAGTGGACTATTTATCAAAAATGGCCTATGATCCTTTCCTAATTTCCCCATCCTATACCTCAGTATGAATAACCAAGAAAGTTCTAGATTGACACACACAACAAAACTAGCTATTAAACATTACTCACACAATGCACAGGCCAACATCATCACTTCCACTTACTGCTAGTTCAGGTGTAGTCATACAATGGTAAACATGTTCATAGTATTAATGTCATGCAAAAATTCACAAAGGTCATATTTGTCTACTTTAACACACACACATAAATAAAATTTTAGGAGGGGTATCACATTATCGATTCAAATAAATTAAAAAATTCATGGTATTGACTGCCTTAAGTCACATAATTTTCTTTTCACTGATACAAAACAAAACACAAAAACCTAACATGTCTGTTCTACTAGATAATAAACACCTAAGGGAAAAGATATCTAGCAAGAAAAATCCTCAGGTTATTTTCAGCAAAAATACAGGTATCCCTCCCCACCCCCATCAAGAAAAGCATGCGGCGTCCTCGACGCATATATAAAAATAAACCATGAGAATAAGGAACATACCTATGCAACCTAGGTGCCTGTGGATTGGTTGGTGGAGGGCACAGATACACCTCCAGTATCCTCTCCTGTACCACCCGGCTGAACTGGTGCATTCTTAGAACCTACCTTCTCCATGAGCTCTCGCTGCATCAACTTTGGTCCTCTGCCGAGCCTCATCTCGGGATAACTATGGAGCTTCCTCAATTTCTCTCCTCTCTCTCTTCTTCTCATGGAGTAGGTCATCATCATCATCAATACTCACCCCCTCATGAGGTCTCTTACCTTTATCCTGCATGACCGGCTCCTCAGTGATAAAGTCCATTACCGGTGGTAGCTCCTCTCACTCTCATCATCGATCACTCGGAGCACTTGTGGAGTGATAGAAGCAATTTATTGTTTGGACAACTCTCGCACCTTAGTTCGGAGTGCTACTACCTCCACATACCATCTCACCAGCTCTGGCACTTGTAATTGTGCAAGGAGCTGATCCATACGCCTCTCAAATGCATCCAATTTGACATGCACTAAACTAGAAAGCCCCTCCAACTCTTTTGTAACCCATGGATTCACCTGCTCAATTAGTACCTTGACTTGAAAGGTCGCATGTGCCTACTATTTTTTAGCTTTAGCCAGCTGCCTAGCCATGTCAGTCAGGAATTCTTGGGAAATTGTGACTAGGCCGACTGGAAAAGCATGAGAGGGCGCAACAGGTGGTCCAGTTGCTACCGCTGTAGATTAAGACACTGAGACCTTAGCATGTGTGGGAATATCAGCTGCATCTGTAGCCTCGAGCTGGCTATCAGTCTCTCTGGCCTCTGTCGGTTCTGCCTCAAACTTGGTAAATCATGAAGCCTTAGTCCGCATACCGCTGCTCAATGCCTCAGCCAGCTCGAGCGGATACAGAAGATTGACTCCTCTCTCTCGATACCGAATTTGTATCGTCTCTTATCAACCCAATTTTGGTGATCTTATGGACCACCATTCGCTGATCAACTGATGGAAATTCTAGCACCCTTGACTCCTTACAGAGTCGATCAATAAGGCATGAGAACAGAATGGTGTTTCTGTTTACTATATCCTGCTACCAAATCTCCTTAGCAATATACATCAATAAATTTATGGTGTACCCCTCCATAATGCTCGCTACCAGTGCGACTCTTTCCGGTGAAAGCACATTATCGTTACTGGTAGGTACCAGCCTGTGTCTAACCAATGAACACCAAAATTTAGCTTGGAAGTTTAGTGTGGCCTTTTTAATGTGCTTCCGTGCCATGAAACCATTAAACTAACGGACCCTGGGTGGCAATGATGTGTGACAGTCAAGTGTATTGCCTGATTCATTCTCACTGCTCAGCTTCTTGATTTTTACTTTCTTGAGCTCATTCAGTTTGTGATCGAACTCAACTGTGTTTATAGGGGCCTAATAGTCTGAACTATATAGCATCCTAGAGATGGTCTTCTCATAGATGTCAACAGGTGTCTCCCAAACCAACACCTGAGTCAATGCAGGCATCTTCTTCCAATCTTGGCCTCCCAAGGGTAGACGTTGTAACATGGTTGCATAAGAGGGATGAAATTCTCTGACAAGGAAAGGACTGTAGTTCCCGAATGGCTCATCAACCACCCTAACTGGTATCGCTCAAATAATGATTGAACCTCGAGGAGGCCCTTGAGCCCTGTTGTGACCTGTCTGGGCTCCTCATAAATGCTCCTCTTCAGATGGCCCTTGTCATTAGGAGCAATGTCCCTATTGTAAATAGTCCACATATCTTGGACACAGCATCACCTCACTATCCGTGGTTTTTAGTGGATGTATGTGAGGTCTCTGTCATCTCATCATCCTTGCTCCCCTGTTGGGCACGTCATTCATCAGCACCTTCTGCATTTGTCGCTATTATGGTGCCCTCGGGGGCAATCGAAACTGCGGCCCCAACATTCCTATCACGACCCGAGAGTACACCCGGATCATAGACACGAGACAAGGAACCCCGAAAGGATACAAGTCGACCCATGGAACAATCATCGCATACACATAATACAAGAAACATCGAACCTCATGAACAAGCGGAAGAAATGACAAGAAACTGGTATAAACCAAAATGACATCATAGATACATTTAAATACAATGTTGATTCTGTCTAACAAGTTTGAAAGCCTTCTAATAAACTGATGAGTTCCTGGGACAAGCCCCCAGCTAACTCCCAAATGTCTGAAACTAAAACATAATAAAATAAGAATATAAACCACGTCCTCGGAAGATGAGGATTCACCGCTAACTGCTGGAAGAGAGAGAGAAGTGTACCTAGGCACGTGGCGGATCTGGAGACCTGAATCTCTATCCTAAAACAATATAGCACAAGAGGCATGCGGTCAGTACTTGAAATGTACTGAGTATGCAGTAATGTAAACAAATAACTCATAAGCATTAGTATACGAATAGGGAGTACAGCAAATCACCAGATTAGTAACATAGCCGAAAAGAGATACAACAATGTGTATGATATTCACATATTCGTATAATATAATCACATTATAAGGACATGCATTGTTACAAGTCCAACCATAGCATGAAGGTATTAATCTCAATGACACAGGGATGCAAAGTCATGATTGATATTAAAAGGGACCCCGACTGTCCCAGGGAAACATTTTCACTAGCAAAGATCCCTGACATGTTGAAGGGAGAGAAAACTTTTGTGTAAGAAGTCACTAACTATCTAGGGATGTTAGTCCCAACTGACTAGGGAAATACTCTTGTTAACGAAAAATCCCGACTGACTAGGGAAATGCCCTTGCTATCGAGAAATCCCAACTGACTAGGCAAATGTTCTTGTTATCGAGAAATCCCAAATGACTAGGGAAATGCTCTTACAAACGAGAAATCCCAACTGACTAGGGAAATGCTCTTACTAATGAAAAATCCCAACTGACTAGGGAAATTCTCTTGCTAACGAGAAATCTCGACTGACTAACATTCATCTAAATTACAATAGCTAATTAGAGACAAAGACGATTTCTGGTTTCTCATCATGCGACATTTTCATAAATCGGATAGGGCTACCTTCTTCTAATATCAAGGCCAACTGTATAAATATCATACACATGCGTAATCGTCATTATTCACCTCATCATGGAGTTCAATTCATAACTATCTCAAGCATCTCTTGCTAACGAGCATTCTACAGAGTTTACATTATGCACATACTGCCATGGTAATCATATTTTCAATTTCATTTCATTCAACATGCAATATGGGTTCATATATGGTTTATAAAATCCAACTCATACTCTATAAAGATGTATGACTCCATTTATTAAAGTCTACAACATTTCACACACTTGTCGCAATCACTCCTTTGCGAACTCCTTAGCTGCGGGCGTTTTAGATTCCAATATTTTTATGAAAACAATTTTTGTAAGAAAAAACAATATAGAATCCGCCCAAGATCTGTAGTTCAACAAATGGAGATGAAATCTCGTCATGCCGAGTCAATTAAATCTAGAACATGGTGATGACACATAATATACTTCAATTACTCATCCCACAACTTTTAGTCAATTCAACAAGGTCATCAACATCATAATCAAATCATTAGGGTTAGTTTAGCAATGTCTTTCACCCTTCTTGCATGTTCATGAGTTTCCACGATAATTATGGAAGGAACGTGCAAATCCCCAAACAATACTAGGATAAAATTAGGAGGAACATACTACATGCATACATACCCAACCTAATCTTCACAATTTCATCATATTCATGCATGACTACAACAAATAACTGAACAATATGCACAACCCATTTATTACTCAAGTCAATTCATGAAGAACATACTATCATCATGCAATCCCAACATATACTCCGTATTCCCAAGAAACCCATTAACTAACATTCCAATTTATTCCATAATCATAGTAAATATAAGCATTTAAGAACAAGGAATAAAGAAGAAGGTACTCATTTCTAAAACCCCAAATCATGATACTCAAAATAGATTTAAAATCAAATTCTTATTGAAATTTTTTTTGGGGAATAAGGAGGGAAGAATATCCTTGTTGAAGTCCCGCCTACCTGGTAGACAAAAACCCACTTGATTACCTTCCTTGAAGCTTGAAGAACACCTTGGATATTCCCTAAAATTTTTGTGAGAAGAGAGGAGGAAGAAGAAGATTGAGGAAAATGAAGGTTTAGGCTTAGGAAGACCCTTAAAACATCCCCAAGCATACCCAAAACGACTTCACTTTAAATCTGCGAGCGTGGGATTTTACCAAACTTCCCCTGAGGAAAATCTGAAAAATTGTCCGAACTAACGCCACGACTCACCTGACGAGTCGTTGTCCCACCCAATGACTCGTTATGTCCACTCGTAAGGTCTACTGGAAATTCTCAACCTTTAATCCACGACAAACGTAATGACTCATCACCATATACAATGATTCGTCCTGCCCTTTCGTTAAGTACGCTAGAAATTTCCTTAAAACCAAAGCCTCTCCCTCCTAACGACTGACTTAACAAGTCGTTGCCAGAAAAAATGACTTGTCAGGTCGTCTGTCTCCACTGGCCCGACTCACCTCCCTTGACTGCTCCCCCATGAGCTAGACCACGACTCCTGGGGCCACCTAACGAATCGTTCCCTGACTCGTCCTGCAGCAAATTTCTACTACCTTTTTCTTCTACACTTCTTCTAACTCCAAGGTCTAATCTCTAGGACTTTCGGGGTTTTACAATTCCCTTATTCTTGGCTGGGTGGGTCTTTTTCAAGTTGACTTGGAGATGCCACTAGAGCTATCAAATTTGTAGGGAGTTTTGTTCTAGCCCTGGTCGATCTCCTCTCAAGTTGCTCCTTTGAAATCTGGTATTCCTCCATCGAGCCACTCGACTATTCGAATGATGTAGGCTCATCCCTCAGTCTGCAAGACGAGGGTTGACTTTTCTCCGGCCCCTGTTTCTTGGTCGGACCCCTTTTTGGTTTTCCCTTAAGTTCCATTATACTTGTGGAATTATGGTTATTATGCAAGTTGAGATGAAAATAAAATAAGAAATTAACTACTTTCCTGTAGAATGGATGAGAGACTCAATGAGTCGTTGACACTAGAGACGACTCATGAGGTCACTAGTCGTCTGTAGGTCAAATTTGCTTTTGTTGATCCAGTGAACTTAACGATAGGTCATGGCTAGTCGTGAAATAAGTTGTCGACATATCTAAAGCCCCACTATGGACGAGCTACATAACGAGTCATAAGGTGATACCACGAATTGTTAAGTAGCTTGTGCTCAAGAGTTCAATTACAGTCGTGGTGAAGGGTCATGTAATGACTCGTTAGGCATGCCCACGAGTTGTTACATGAGGCGTCATCACTGGGTATCAGACAACCCACACCCATGTTCCATCTCAACTGATATTTTCAACTCCACAAGCACAAAAAGCTAAATCACTTATTGAATTTCATTTGCTCAAGATCACACTGTTGATTCAAAGGCAGCCTAGGGTTTTCATCTAGTATTAAATGTAACTCATCAAGGGCGCTATGTTTTTACCAAGATGAATAGGTCAAGAAACATTTATACACTAAGCATATGAATACTCACAATTTTAAAGATGAAGATGAAGTTTAAGTAGTGACTTTCGAGCAAAGTTGCATGCTGAGTACCGTGAGAGTGATCGTGCTTGTGTGAAATTGAAGTGCGATTGTGAATGATTTCCTTTGGGTGATGATTTGGGAGAATCTAAGGCGGGAAACTTTTCTTATGAGTTTTGAGAGTTTGAACTTGTGAGGAATTCGGTGGGATGACCATCGAGTATTTTAAATGTTCCATATTTAAACGTGGGTCAGGTCGGGCGTTTTTATTTTAATTTAGTGCACCATGACCCACGTGATGGGTTGTTAGGTGAAGATACAACTCGTTTGTGGTGATCATTCAATTGATTGAGTTTAAGAACTTACCTGGGACCTAACGGCTCGTGTAACGACTTATGGTATCACCCAACGAGTCGTGACATGAGTCGTTGGCCTTGTACTCTGATGGCCCTTCAGTGGTTTCTTAACGGGTCTCTTGACAAATCGTTGGTTTACTCCACGATTCGTTAACTCATTCATTATCATATTTTACATCTTTGTTGCCTGTTTGAAATAGTATACTTAACGGAAGACCTCATGACTCATTGTCACTAGCAACGAGTCGTTTGGTCAACTGTGGTCTACCATATTTTTAGCACCAGTGACTATGAGTGGGCTTGATGAATCGTTAAGTCAAACATTGACTTGTCCTGTGATATTTGGCACCAGCAACTGAAGTTCAGATTTTTTAGTTCCAACTTCAAATTTCCCATCTTAATCCCCTGCACATATCAACACAAACACTATACATATCTTATAATTACAACTTAGGTTGCCTCCCAAGAAGCAACTGATTTAACGTTGCAGCACGATGTGGGTATTTTGATTACTTAGACTTCACCATGATACCTCCATGTGTTGCCTCCCATGCAGCTCCTGATTTAACGTTGCAGCATGACACAAGTCTCTGGGTTTCTTAGATTTCACCCAGAACCCAAAGATTCAGTAGCTTAATTTCTTCTCTTTTTCCCAAATATGCTTTCACCAATTGACATTCACTTTAAATCGCTTGCCTTCATGGTTTTACAATTCAATTGCCCCATAGGAGAATACTTGGACCACTCAAAAAGACCCCAACCATTTGGACTTCAACTTGCCAGGAAACATGTGAAGCCTAGAATTGAATTGTAACACCATATCACTGGGCTAAACTCTCTTTTCTCAATCTTCCGGTCATGTTGAGTTTTCATCCTCGGTTTGTAAATTTCAAAACATTCATATTCTTTCAAACAAAATTCATCTAGCTCATTCAACTGATCAAGCCTCAAGTTCGCAGCTTCACTCCAGTTCAAATTCAGCTTCTTGAGAGCCCACATAGCTTTATGCTCATGTTTGACCGGAAGATGACATGCTTTCCCATATACAAGAAGATACTGAGATATACATATAAGGGTCTTGAATGCGGTCTAATAAGCCCATAAAGAATCATCTAGCTTCCTAGAGCAATCTGTCTGGTTAGCATTTACATTCTTAGCTAAGATGGTCTTTATCTTCCGGTTGGAGACTTCAACTTGCCCATTAGATTGTGGATGATAGGGTATTGTCACCCTGTATTTCACCCCATATTTCTCCAGTAAAGTCCAAAACAACCAGTTGTAGAAGTGCGAACCCCCATCACTAATGATGGCTCTGGGGGTTCCAAATCTGGAAAAAATATTCTGCTTCAAGAATATTGTGACACTCTTTTCTTCATTATTTGGAAGCGTAATTGCCTCAACCCATTTAGAAACATAGTCCACAGCTACAAGTATGTACTTTATCCCATTTGAGCTCAAAAATAGGCCCATGAAATTAATGCCCCAAACATCAAACAACTCAATGACAAGGAGGGAGTAAAAGGGAGCTCATGCCTCCTTGATATGCCTCCTTGCCTTTGGCATGCATCACAGGCCTTTGCAAAATCATGTGCATCCTGGTAAATGGTTTGCCAGTAGTACCCATATTGCAGAATTTTATGGGCTATGCAAATCCTGCTGTGGTGACCCCCAACAGGGGATAAGTGGAAAGCCTACAATATGCTCAACATCTCTACCTTGGGCAGGCATCTCCAAATCACCCCATCAGCACAAATGCAGAATAGGTAAGGCTCATCCCAGCAAAACTTCTGCACATCATACATGAATTTCTTCCACTGGTGAAAAGATAAATTATTTGGTACCACATCACTCATTAGATAATTAGCGAAGTCTGTATACAGTGGGATGAGATCCTATGAGGTAGCTAAAACCTGCTCATCGAGGAATGCATCATCTATGTCAATCTCATCCCAAAGTGCTGCATTTGCTTCCAATCTTGATAAGTGATCCGCCACCTAGTTTTCGGTCCCCTTCTGATCATTTACCTCAAACACAAAGTCTTAAAACAACAAAACCCATCGAATCAACCCCATCTTGGCATCCTTCTTCACCATTAGATATCTCAAAGCTACATGGTCTGTATGGAATATCACCTTAGTTCCAAGAAAATACGACCGAAACTTCTCGAATGCAAATACTACAGCCAACAACTCCTAATCTGTCACGGTGTAATTTTTCTAAGTTGGATTAAGAGCCTTGCTATCATAATAAATAGGGTGGGAAATCTTTTCACGCCTCTGACCCAAAATAGATCCCAGGGCCACTCCGCTAGCATCACACATAACCTCGAATGGTAAAGACCAATCAGGTGCCACTTTAATTGGTGCAGTGGTCAATCTCTCTTTTAGGTATTCAAAAGCCTTCATACTTTCCTCATCAAAAACAAACTTTACCTCTTTCTCAATCAGTTTACACAAAAGATGTGCAATCTTGGAGAAGTCCTTGATGAATCTCTTATAAAACCCTGCATTACCCAAAAAGCTTCGAACACCTTTCACAGAAATTGGAGGTGGTAGACTAGCAATTACATCGATCTTGGTCCTGTCCACCTCAATACCCTTACCAAAAATCAGGTGGCCTAGCACTATACCTTCTTTGACCATGAAATGGCACTTTTCCCAGCTAAGCACCATGTTGGTCTCTTCAATGGTGTCTTCCATGGTGTTAGAAAATACGGACATCATGCAGCATTGAAAAGTGGAAGGCGCATTAAATACCCTGAACGACATCCTCTTGAAAGCAAATGTACCATATAGATAGGTGAAAGTGGTTTTCTCTTGGTCTTTGGGGGCTATAGATATTTGATTGTACCATGAATAACCATAAAAAAAACAGTACCATCTTCTGCCTACGAGCCGGTCTAGCATCTAATCCATGAATGGCATAGAAAAGTGATCTTTTTGAGTCCAATGGTTCAACTTCCTATAGTCCATGCATACTCTCCAACTAGTGTCTTGTCTAAGTGAAATGAGCTCATTTTTAGCATTTGGGACCATCGTGATTCCTCCCTTCTTTGGCACGCACTAAACTGGGCTCACCTATTTGCTCTCGGCAACTGGGTAAGCCACACCCGCATCCAACCACTTTATGATCTCCTTCTTGACTACCTCTTCTATAGGTGGATTCAACCTAGCTAATGCTCAATGCTTGGAATACAATTTGGCTCTAGATGGATCTTATGTGTGCAAATACTGGATAGGATCCTAATAATGTTTGCAATGGTCCACTCAATGGCTTTTTTATGTCCCTTCAGAATGGAGATCAAAGCCTCCACTTGCCATTCCTCCAAGTCAGCTGCAACTATGACTGGTAAAGTGTTTTTAGTCCCCATAAATACATTCCACAAGTGAGATGGGAGTGCTTTGAGCTCCAATAGCGGAGGCTCCTCAAAAGATGGCTGGCCGGTGGGGTCACCTAATTCTTCAAATCAAGTTCAATAGGTGTATGATCCTATACCCGCAAGTGCACTAACTATCTCCTCACCCCCATGAATCTCCTCAGCACCAACATTGATCAAAACTACTGCTAAATCCTCAATAGTTACTAACTCCTCTATGGGAATAATTGGAAAATCAAGTTCCACAACATTAATCACTGAGACCACCCTCATGTAATTTGGCTGCTTCATGGACCAACATAAATTGAATGTCACCTCTTCATTGTTCAATCAAAATTTTAGCTGTCTAGTTTTCATATCAAAAAGAGTACGTTAGGTGGCGAGGAAAGGCCGCCCCAAGATAATAGGGACCTCAAAATCAACCTAACAATCTAGAATGACCAACTCGGCTAGAAATATAAAAGACTCTACCTTCACAAGAACATCATAGAGAATTCCCACCGGATTTTCACCGTGTGATCTACCATCAATAGCCACATTGTAGTGGCTTTGGGGGCTTCCAAGCCCAACTGTCTGAACACTGCTAATGGCATCAAGTTAATATTGGCAACCATATCACATAACACCTTAGCAAAATTAAAGGCTCCAATAGTGCACGGTATGGTGAAAGCTCCATGTTCTTCCTTTTTCTGAGCAAGAGAACGAGATGATAATTAACTACAATGGTGCAAATTATCCGTAGGTTTGAAGCTCACGGTCCTCTTTCTAGTGGCAAGGTCCTCCATGAATTTAGCATAACCGAGCATCTTCTCAAGTGCCTAGACTAATGGGATGTTCACATATAATTGTTTCAGCATTAAAATGAATTGGTGATACTTCCCATCTTCGGCCTTCGTCTTTAGCCTCTATGGAAAAGGGGGAGGAAGTCTAGGAACAGGTGTGATCTTTTGAGGTACCTCCTTCTCCTTCTCTTTGCCAGACCCATGCTCCTCTACATTACTAGGAGCGGTCTTCTCCACTGAGTCATCAACCAAAATCTGTTCCTTGGAATCTTCCATCCTATCATCGTCAATCACTAAGGGCTCAACTGTCTCGTCAGTCACAACCGGTCTTGGAGGATCAACTGTCGCTTTCCCATTCCTAGTAGTGAAAGCCATGTAATGACTGTCATTTTTTGGATTTTGAACTGTGTTGCTAGGAAGTGTGCCTTTCTTCCTTTGGTTCATAGCAATAGATATTTGACCAAGCTGCTGCTCAATCTGCTTAATGGCCATGGCATGTGATTCCACCTTTTGGTTCATCCAAAAAATATCAGCACAGAGTTCTTTGAAATGGAAATCTATCGCCTTCATCTACTTGAGTGCCTTAGAAAACATTTTTTCTACCCTTGAACCACTAGATTCTAGCTCATGGTTCCTTGGAGGAACAGATAAACCGCTTCTATCATTCTTGTACTCCTCACGCTTTTTTCAATCACCATTGTCTCTAGCTCTGCTCCTATCTCTTTATTGGCCTCGATTGTAATTGTTATCTCTGTAGAAGTCCTAACCTTGGTTCCCCTGACCTTGACGTTGAGAGTCTTGGTTAAACCCTTGTATGTTAGTTCAGAAACCCGCCCCTCGATCATTCAGATAGTTTTCTTCCTCCTCAAATTCTAATTCACAATCATTTCTTGGTGGCCTTACCCTGAGAACCCACAGCATTTACCTTTTCAGCCTTGACTCCCATAAAATGCTTAGCAAGCAGGCCCATGGTGGTTTTGATCTCAACAATATCCTGGTCTCGCTATTCATCAGTACTTCTCTATTCTACAGACATACCTACCTTATAAGTACCAACTGGAGCCTTTGACTCTCTTTTGTGCCATGCACGGTTTGTTTTAGTGATTCTATCAAGGACCTCAACAACTTCAGTATAAGTGTGACTCATGAATGTTGCGCTAGAGATGGTATCAGCCACCGCTTGTTAGCATTCAGAGACCTATAAAAAATCTCCAACAATGTATAATTTGGGATCCTGTGGTTGGGAACCTTTTTGAGCTTCTTGTGGAACCGCAACCATGTCTCATGAAGTGCCTCAGAATTTAATTGTCTGAAGTTGTATATCTCATCTTTCAGCTGCAAAGATCTAGAAGGTGGGAAGAACCTTTTAAGAAAATCTTTTCTTTTAGCTCCCTCCATATAGTGATAGAATCATTTGGTAGTTCAACCAACCAGAGCGTTGCCTCACTCCCTATTGAAAAGGGAAATAACCTTAGGCTTATCATATCTTGACTCACTCCCAGTTGTTTGTATGCTTTGCAGATACCCACGAAATAGTCAAGTGAGTTTGTGCATCATCAGTTGGATGACCCACAAATATCCCCTTCATGTTGAGCAGTTGGATCATAGCACTAGTAATGCTAAACTTTTTCCTAGTAGGAAAAGGGGGAGGGACAATAGCTCCGGTGGCACCGGCTTCATCAATATCAACATCATCGTCATTATCGAAATACCAGTGCCTCTGCTGGTCTAGACCTCTGTTCCTTCTGGCTAACCAGCTTCCGCAGCTAGGCATTACTCTTCAACAACCCTTGCTAACTCTCTATCTCTTGCCCGAGCTTGTTCCTCAGCCAACATCATGGTTGTAGCTTGTTCCACTGTCCTTGCTTATGTACATTTTCCATTTTCCTTAGATTTCGCAGTATTTGTTCAAGTTTGTGATCAATTAGAACCAGGGATTTTACTTGTCTCCTAGTACTGGGCAAGAACGAACCTGAGACATGTTAAGAACAAAAACAACAATAAAAATAAAAAGGAAATAAGGAC
This sequence comes from Datura stramonium, assembly GCA_018107945.1. Taxonomy (NCBI): domain Eukaryota; kingdom Viridiplantae; phylum Streptophyta; class Magnoliopsida; order Solanales; family Solanaceae; genus Datura; species Datura stramonium. The sequence continues at coordinate 153,269 of JACEIK010003102.1, read as the reverse complement.
CAACAATAAAGTAAACTTAATTAAAAAAAGCCTAAGTCGTATTCCCTGACTATGGTGCCAAAATTTGAGTTCACCCAAATTGCACCTTATAAATGAGATATAAAAGTGGTCGATGTCAAATATAGAACCCAACTGGGGTTAGGGTTGAATTACACGAGGAATATGACAAGAACTTTAGCTAATTCGTTTAGCTACTACTATTGGCTTACTTATTTCCTAAGGGTGAAGGCTTGAAACACAAAACAATAAATAAGAGTAGAGACTAGTAGATGATTAAGTCAATTTCAGTTGTGTTCAATCAGCAAAATGAATAGGATTGTGTTCCCCATGACTTCATAACCACAAGGATTTAGTTAAATTCACCTAAATGGTTGGTCCCCAATCTAGATGATTATCACCACACAACTTGATCCATATACGGGTGTATACTTAATTACTCCTTACCCTTAATATTGGATTAGCTATTTCCGAATAAGGTCAAGCTATTAGATGAGGGTTGATAGCCTCAAATCTCCATTGTTAGACCCTTTTTCCTTTCATTAATCCATTGATCCGGTGAGTAAGAATAAGGCAATTTCCAACATTTGCAACCATTAAGAAGTAATTAAAACGAAAGAAAAAATAACACATGCATAAACCCCATTCAAGGTTCACTAATTATTTTGCCTATGTGTGTTAATTCATCATGGTTCCAACAACTCTAGTTATGGGTTTAGCTATTAATAATTGCATGATCACAATTAAAAAATAAAGAAAAAATCATAATTGTAACTTACAAATATTCATAGAAGAAAACCACTTAAATTGAATAAATCACCAAAATTGAAGAACGAGACTTCAATGTTGATTTAATCCTCAAAATCAAGAACAAAATTACAAACCTTGTTTCTTGAACCAAGAATGGTAAGTAAGAATACTAAAATTCAGGTCTAAAACTTTAGAATAAAGTATATGAAAAAAATAAACCTAAATAGTGTATTTTTAGTTTCAAACAAAACCTTTCCTAACTAAAAATAGAATCCAAGTTGGTAGTGGAAACAGGCCAAGTAATGACTCATAAGTTCTCCTAATGAGTCGTGACCAGTATAATTGAGTCTTCCTCGATAACATGTCCAGTCATGGTAACGGGTCACCTAATGACTCATCAGGTCAGAGCATTAGTCGTTAGGTCCCTCGTGGCCTTGGATCACCAATCTTCAAGTGCACAAGACGGTTCTGCCTATTGCTCTCACGATGAGTCATCAAGTCTCCCCACGACTCGTGATGCCCTCCATTTCATCCTTCAGTGATTTCTCAGTAATTTATCCTCCCAGTCTTCACGACAGACTCAATGACTTATAACCAGATGTAACGAGTCGTGCCTTCAACCCGTCACCTACACTATCTCTTCTTATGAGAAAACTTGATCTCCTCCCATGACTTCAGGAACGAGTTGTCTATTGAGAGGACAACTCATTACCTGGCTAGCAGTTTGCACTTTGTTCCATTTTTTGTCTTACTTTTCCCATTTCACATTCTAGACCTATTTTCCGGCAATATTTAACAAAAATATATTATATCTACATAAACATACTTAGAATTTTTATATCTTCTTAGTTTTAAGCATCAAAAGTGCCATAAAATCACGGCACATCAACTACAATGTTATTAGAAAAACTCCCTTTTGTTCATACTCCTTATCATGTTATGAAGTTCAATTCCAAAAACATTCTCCTAACTTGTGCTCTATTTGGTTTAAGTGAAACTATGCCTCCAAAATGATGAAACGAAAAAAGGGCTGGCAATGCCAATCGACCTACCCCACCAGCTCCAGCAGCCCCTCAGGATGGCCAACTGTCCTCAACAGAATTCAAAGAAGCAATCCAGCTGCTAGCTTAGATGATGACTAACCAAGTGAACCAGTAGGTGGTTCCAGTGAACGCAAATAGGTCCACAACAGCTACTAGGGTTTGGGATTTCACCCGATTGAACCCTTTATCTTTTCATGGTTCTAAGGTGGGAGAGGACCCACAGGAGTTTGTAGATGAGGTGCGGAAGATCACCTGAATTATAGGTTCCGCAGAGAGTGCTGATCTAGCCGCCTACTATTTGAAAGGGGTGGCTCAGATTTGGTACGATCAGGGGAAGGAAGGGAGATCGGCACGAGTAGAACTGGTAAAGTGGAAAGAGTTCACCACAACATTTCTCGACCTATTCTTCCCCTAAGAGTTGAGGGAGGCAAAGATCTTAGAGTTCATGAACTTAAAGCAGGGTAACAGGACTGTGGAGGAATATGCATTGGAGTTTACTTGGTTGTTGAGGTATGCTCTAGAGATGGTAGCCGAGCAAAGGGCTCACCTGCTTAAATTCGTCAACAGAGTATCAAAGTTGGTATTCAAGGAGAGCAGAATTGTGATGCTTATTAAGGACATTGACCTCTCCAGCCTCATCGTTCATGCCCAGCAGATTGAGTAGAAAAATTGAAGGATATAGAGTGGTAGAACAAGCGGGTTAGAATGGGTCAATCAGACTATGGCGACTCCAACACCCACCTTAATAGCGCCCCTACTTTCCTGTCCTGCAAGGATCGAAAGGATGGAGTATCTGGATCTCAATCCTAGAGTTATAGTGCCAGCAACCATTATCCAACTTTCCCTAAGTGTGGCAAGAACCATCCAAGTTAATGCCTCCAAGGAAAAGAGGGTTGCTTTGGGTGTGGACAGCTAGGTCACCGACTAAGGGAATGTCCGTCAGCAAGACGGGGGAGATCAAAATCTACCACTTCAGTAGCCCTAGCAGGCCGTCCAGCTCAGCAAGGTAACACCTTAGGTATGGATGGTGGTCAGTTCCAAAACCACTTTTATGCCTTGTCCTGTCGTCGAGATTAAGAGAGCTCACCTAACGCGGTCCGGGGTATGTTACGTCTCTTCCACCTAGATGTCTATGCCCTACTAGATCTAGGAGCCACACTATCATTTGCAACTCCCTATGTAGCTATTTAGTTTGAAATCAGTCCAGAAGTCCTCTCAGAACCATTCCTAGTCTCTACCACAGTTGGTGAGTTAGTTAGAGCCAGACGGGTGTATAGAAACTGCCAATTCTTAGTATTGAGTGTAGTCATTCCAGATGATCTAGTAGATCTAGACATATTCGATTTTGACCTCATTTTTTTCATGGATTGATTACACTTTTGTTATGCCTCAGTCGATTATAGAACTAGTTTCGTCAGATTTCAGTTCCCAAATGAGCTAGTTTTAGAATGGATGGGCAGTAGTTCAGTGACTAAGGGTCGATTTATGTCATACCTTAAGGAAAGGAAGCTCATTACTAAAGGGTGTATTTATCATATAGTTCGGGTTAAAGATTCCAGCTCTGAGACCCCATCTATCTAGTCAATTGTAGTTGTCAGCGAATTCCCTGACATGTTTCCCAAAGATCTCCCCAGAGTTTCTCTCGAGCGGAAAATGGGCTTTGGCATAGACCATCTTTTAGTCACTCAGCCCATCTCCATTCCTCTGTATAGAATTGCTCCATCTACGATTAAGGAGTTGAAGGAACAGCTAAAAGACCTACCTTATAAGGGTTTCATCAGGCCCAACATCTCTCCATTGGGTGCTCTAGTGTTGTTCATGCGAAAGAAAGATGGTACTCTCAGAATGTGTATCAACTATCATGAATTGAACAAAGTTATAGTTAAGAACGGGTATCCCCTACCCAGGATTGATGACTTGTTCGATCAGCTTCAAGGAGCCAGTAATTTTTCCAAGGTAGAACTCAGGTCGGGGTATCATCAGCTTAGAGTCAGAGAAAGTGACATACTGAAAATAGCCTTAAGAACTCAATATGGTCACTATGAATTCGTGATTATGTCCTTTGGACTAACTAATGCCCTTGCAACTTTCATGAACCTAATGAACAGGGTTTTCAAGTAGTATCTAGACATGTTCGTTTATGTATTCATTGATGACATTCTGGTATACTCCAGAAATGAGGAAGAACATTCTAACCATCCGAGGATAGTACCACAGACACTCAAAGACCGCCAGTTATTCACTAAAAATTCAACAAATGTGAACTCGGGGTGAAGTTTGTGACTTTCCTTTGCCACGTGGTCTCAGGTGAGGGTATTTAGGTATATTCTCAAAAGATAGCAGAAGTGAAAGACTATCCAAGACCTACTTCCCCAACAGATATCAGAAGTTTCCTGGGCCTAGCCGATTATTACCGATGATTTATAGAAGGATTTTCCTCTATTGCATCTCCTCTGACTAAGCTAACTCAGAAAAAGGTGATGTTTCAGCGGTCAGATGTGTGTGAGAACAGTTTTCAGGAGTTGAATACTCGACTCAGTACTGCTCTAGTTTTGACCTTACCAAAAAGAATAGATGGATTTACAGTCTACTATGATGCTTCCAGAGTCAGCATCAATTATGTTCTAATGCAGCGGGGTAAGGTGATAGCTTACGCCTCCAGACAACTCAAGGTTCATGAAAAGAACTATTCGACTCATGATCTTGAATTGGCAGCAGTGGTGTTTGCTTTAATTATATGGGGGAATTATCTTTAAGGGTTCATGTGAATGTTTTCACCGATCACAAAAGCACAAAATACGTGTTCAGTCAGAAGGATTTGAACCTTTGTCAGAGAAGGTGGTTGGAGTTACTGAAGGAGTACGACATGAGCATGCTATACAACCGGGCGAGGCAAATATGGTTGCTGATTCCCTAAGCAGGATGTCCATGGGGAACATTGCTCACATTGAATAGGGCAAGGAACTAGCAAATGATATTCACAAGTTAGTTCGGTTGGGAGTACAATTGGTCAATTCAGTTGAGGGCGGTGTAGTGCTGTAGAGTGGGTCATATTGCTCATTAATTGTTGAAGTTAAGTCAAAGTAGGATGAAGATCCCATACTGCTTAAGCTGAAAGAAGGGGTTCTCAGAAATAAAGTGGAGACTTTCTCCAAAAGGGGAGATGGTGTGCTTCGTTACCAGCGCAGACTTTGTGTACCGAATGTAGGTGACTAGAGATAGCAAATACTGGTAGAAGCACACAGCTCCAGGTATTCTATCCACCTAGGTTCCACTAAAATGTATCGTGACCTACGGGATATCTACTGGTAGAACAGCATGAAAAGAGAAATAGAAGAATTTGTGGTTAAGTGCCCTAATTACTAGCAGGTTAAGGTGGAGCATAAGATACCTAGGGGTATTACTCAGGATATCAGCATACCCACATGGAAGTGAGAAAAAGTGAATATGGACTTTATTACAGGTCGTACTCGTCGACAACATGACTCAATTTGGGTGATAGTAGATCGAATGACCAAGTCAGCATATTTCCTCCCATTTAAAACTACGGACACAGCCGAGGATTATAGTAGGTTGTACATCCAGGAGTTAGTATGACTGCATGGGGTTCCCTTTTCCATTATATCTGATAGAGGTACCCAGTTTATCTCACATTTTTGGCAGTCATTTCAGAAAGGACTCGGTACTCAAGTCAAGCTCAACACAAGTTTTCACCCTCAGACTGATGGACAAGTTGAGTGGACTATCCAGACCTTGGAAGATATGTTGAGAGCTTGCGTGACCGACTTCAAGTGCATTTGGGATGAGCACCTACCTCTCATCGAGTTTGCACACAACAATAGTTAACAATTTAGTATTAAGATGGCCCCGTTTGAAGCATTATATGGTAGGAGGTGTAGGTCTCTTATAGGGTGGTTTAAAATTGGTGAAGCTACCTTAATAGGACAATACTCGATTAGTGAAGTTATGCAAAAAGTGAAAATGATCAAAGAAAGGTTAAAAACAGCTCAAAGCCGATAGAAATCATATTCGGATGTGAGGAGGAGAGGTTAGAATTTGCTGTAGATGATTGGGTTTACCTAAAAATTTCACACATGAAAGGGGTGATGGGTTTTGGAAAGAAAGGAAAACTCAGTCCGAGGTATGTAAGACCCTACAAGATTATGAGCCGAATCGGCAGTGTGGCCTATGAGTTACAATTACCTCCAGAATTTGCATCTGTGCACTCGGACTTCCATGTGGCACTATTAAAGAAGTGCATCGGTGATCCATCCTCAGTTGTGCCACTAGACAGTGTGAGAGTGAAGGATGGTCTCTTTTACGAATGTGTTCTATTTCAGATCCTTGACCCTCATGTTCGAAAGTTGAGAAATAAGGAAGTCACTTTAGTGAAAGTCTTGTGGAGGAACCAGCTAGTTGAGGGATCCACATGGGAGGCAGAAGTAGACATGATGAAAAAATACCCTCATTTATTCCCTTCAAGTTCAGTTCCAGCATCAGGTATTAAATTCCTCCTCAATACTCTATTCAGTTCTGTACTCATTAGCTCTATTTAGATTTTCAATGTGCATCCTAGTTGCATCAACTCAATTAGCATGGTTAAATCAGTTTGGAGCCAGTCATTCCTTTAGAAATCAGTTCATAGTCTCAGTCTAGGAATTGCAGCTCTTTTCCCAATTTTCCAGTAGTTTTAACCTTCATTCGAGGATGAATAATCCTAAGGAGGAGATATTTTACCACCTTGAAACTTTTCTAGACCAAACTCAGACATTACATGAAAAACCAGGGGAAAACCCAAAAATATTTCTCAGAACGACCGAGAGAACTAGTCATTATCAGCAGTACCTACCTATTGTCTGGGTTGTGGTCAGCCCTGTCAGATGTTCTTTGGGAACCAACGGGGCATGGAATGACCTGTTTTTGTATCCATTTTTTCGTATATTTATATATACGATCATTTGTCTGAATTTGATTAACGAATTTCGATTAGCCTAAAATTTAGTGAGTTTGTCAAATATGGTCTTGTGAGTAATACTCACCATGATTAACGTCATTTTTTGACATCTCGGAGGTCATGAAAATACTATACACGGTCACATGGAACCTATCTTGCTATGCAGGGCCATTTGGATTCTACTAGTATCACCATGATTAATGTCATTTTTTGATATTTCGAAGGCCATGAAAATACTGTGCACGGCTATATGGAACCTACGTTGCTATGCAAGGCCATTTGGACACTATCAATATATATGCTCAAAAGTTGATGGACTTCAATTGATCTGAAATTTAATAAGTCCATCGAACACGATTTAATAATCAATGATCATTTATTGCTTCATCATGACTGACGTCATTTTTGAGCATTTCCAAATTATGAAGCACAAATCCATGATTATATCTATTTTTTTCGTGTCTATGTACATTACTTATTAAATATGCAATTGAGACATTGCACGTAAATCAAATATTTAAGCTTTATGTTCTAAGTGAATGGCAAAACAAATAAGATTTAACACAGAGAACTAAAATATGTGGGAGTGTTCATCAAAGATGTATTTACCCAATTGGAACTTGAAAGGCAAATTCTAATGTTTTGGCCTTTATTATCCGATATATCTGGATGTTATAGAAGTGCAAACGTTGATTAAAATGGACATTTAGTTAATCACCATTAGACAATACAAAAACTAATCACAGCTGATTGAAAGTATTGCTTTTTCTGTTTCAATTAATGTAACATAATTTGACTCAATACTTGTAATCTGAAAAGCTTATAGTGCAAAACTTTTTATGAAATCTTCAATTTATGTGACTATAAAACCTTCTCACTAAGGGTATATTGGGTAAAATAAAAAGTTTGGTTTCCATAGGTAGAAAGGTGCCATTTTCTAACAAAAACATATTATTGTGGGAAATACATCATGTAAATTAAAATGGAGAAAATATAACATGCAGAGGATAAGGAAAATGAAGGTCGCGGATGGTTTCAGTTGCTACTGCGGGATTTAAACAATCAATCGGATTAGATAAATATTTCTTCAACATGGATCATCAAATGGATCTTTTAGTAACGGATTCCTATCCAAAGAGTGCATAACTGCATGAATAAGCTCACTGACCCTTCAATTTGGGATCTAAATTAGAGATTTTTCTTGGGAGGCATCTGAAAGGGTTTGAAATGAAATAATGTTGATTCGTATAGAAGAAAAAAGTTCTTATTGATTCAAACATTGTACCTATGGGAAAGGGAAAAACCAAATATATCACATGATATTTTTATCAATATGATTTATTTCATACTTTTTGTTCAATAAGAAAATGGATCAAATTCAACGGGATCAAACATATGGGACTTAAGAAATGATACATATAAGAAAAGGTAAAATATTCATATTAAATATATATTGAAGTAGATTAAAAAAACAAAAAAACAAGCAAACTTATTTATTGAACATAGTAATTAACAGATTGTCGTCCAAATACAATTATAGGAATGCAGGCGTCCACAGACTTAAAATATTAGGAGGAAATGATCTCTTATTTGTTAATAAAAATATCATGAGTATGGATCATCTGTAATTACTCCTCGATAGATATAACAGGATCAAAAGTAATAGGTGCACGATTAGGTGATTCAACAATATTAATTAAATCATCAGCTTGACCTTCCAAATAAGCCTTGAGAAAAGCCACAAAAATCCCTCCTATACCCCTTCTCAAACTCTTCTTTGATCCCTTCCCACTTTTCATCACAATGCCCATTAAAGATGTGGTTCCATCATCCAACATATCAGCGTGACCATAATCCTTAGCCATAAAATAGTAACAAGGCGGCTTACTCTCGTTGAAAAACTCAGCGTGGTTAATCCCATTCGGCGCACCCGGTGGACACACACCATATGCTCGTTGATTTGACAAGCCGGTCCCAATTACCGCTACGGGGATTGATTGATCGAAACTGTAAGGAATAAATTGGAGAATGTTGGGAGAGCAGAAACAGGAGGATCCTGCGACTGGATCAATTCCCAGGAGCGCTGACAATTTGAGAGGGGGTTGTTCTTCGTCGATTGCCGCGCGGCGTGGTTCGTAGGCTAAAGCTAAGGCGAATGCTGTTTTACCGCCTCTGCTGTGGCCTGCGACGGCGACCTTGAGGAGGTCCGGAAGAACTTTCTCCGGCAGGATGGAGTCAAGTTTGTTAGCTGATAACCACTCTGCTATTTTTCTTGCCTTTTTCACTTCGCTTTGGGATGTCATAGGAGAAAACTGTTACATTTAAACAAATAAAGAGAGTGGAAGATGTAGAGAAACTAATTTTAATTTGGCTTTGATTTTTTTTTTATTTTTTTTTTGAAATGTTGAGTTGAAACAAAGATAAAATAGATTGATACGGACAATGAAAATTCATAAAGCCAATAAATCTGATACTAACACATTTGGACAGTTAAAATTCATATGTATAGCCAATCCACGCTAACATTTTTGTTACTTAGACACGACCTGGCCTAGTTGTCGTTGAAATAAATTTGAGATCAATTTAAAGGAGTTACTACCAAAATAGGGATTGAGATTTCAATCTCAAAGATGAGTAACAATTCTTAGAAAATGATAAATCCAATTGATGACATGCAGTTTGAACATATCTATGAACCAAACAATTTTACTCAGATCACAACACTAGTGAAATAAATCAAATCAATATCCATGTACGAGATACGTACAAATCATGGAAAGTCCGACGCTCGTGGGAATTATGTAGTACCTGAGGAGCAAGGACGATATATCGATGGGAAGAAATATGTAGGAGGAGGGACTTGTAGCTGTCAGGATGGAGCATGAACCCATGGAAAAATAGTAAAACGGGATAGGATCCTTCTGTAGTCGGCGAAAACACTAACAATGGGCATGGCGAGCTCTTAACGTTGATTATCTCAACATCCTCATCTCCTACTTCAAAATCTAATGCTATACCATCATCGCGTACCTTCGCCTTCTTTTCCATCTCTGTTTTCCCCACCAATGCCAAAGTAATACATATTTTTATAAGCCCCCGACTTTAGCCTTCCAAGTTTTATTTCCTTCTTCTGGTGAATGAGACAGAAACACTGAACTTTCTTGCTTCTTTCTTCTTTTCCTTTAGGAACAAGCAAAACATGCTTCTTCATTTGTCTTAATGTTAGCAGAGTAAATGATGTGTAGCAACCACATAACTGATGTATAATTCAAGCTTGATAAATAGCTCGTACTCCAAATTAGATCCACAAGTATATTCATACAACATGAATTAACCGGCACACTTCTGGAGGAGTTGCGTCTTCAAATGATCCACAACAATTTAAGGATGAGATATATGTTAGGCCAACGGAGGGAATTTAAAAGAAACTTCGCTACAAAGATAAAATCTGCAAGCTGTTGCGCTTTACTCATTATCAGAAGTTGTATTAGAACCTAAATATGATTCCATATACGTCTAGACGCCTCAGCTTTAGTCTCAACTCACATACCTAAAGACTCCAACTCGTCCCCATTGAGTCTCACTTGGACACCTAGCTGACATGACATATAAATTTTGGAGGTTTCCAGATGATTATTTTGTAAATTCGAGTGTTCAACTGACACAATAGAGACGAGTTGAAGTGTCTAGATGTGCATACTCGAGTTGGAGTGTTTAATTACTAGTCAAGACCATATTCCTGAGGGATGCAAATTTGCGAGACGAAATAATAGGAAGATTTGGCTTTCTCAAGAGAACTACTTGAAGAAAATCTTGCGGCTTCAAGATGCAAGACTGTAAGTCAATTTCTAACCCCACTTCCCTATTAATTTCAAGTTATCCTCAAGTATGAATCCTAGCAATGAAGCGAGAGGATGGAGATGTCTCGAGTATCGTATGCATAGCAGTAGGAAGTTTAATGTTCGCCATGGTATGTACAAGACCAGACATTGCACAAGCGGTGGGGAGTGGTTAGTCGATACATGGATAATCCTGGTAGAGAGTATTGGAATGCTGTTAAGAGGATCCTGAGATATATCAAGGGTACCTCAGATGTTGCAATGTGTTATGGAGGATCGGACTTTCTATTGTTAAAGGTTATGTTGATTCGGATTATGCGGGTGTTCTTGATAAAAGCAAGTCCACCACGGGTTATGTGTTTACTCTTGCTGGAGAAGCTGTAAGCTGGGTTTCAAAAATGCAGTCTATCGTGGCTACATTTGACAGAGAAGCAAAATATGTAGCGGCTACACAAGCTAGCAAGAGGAAATATGGATGCGAGATGTTGCGGAGGAGCTCGGACACAAACAAAGAGAGGTTGCTGTTTGTGACAGTCGAGACGCTTTGCATCTGCAAAGAATCCGGCATTTCATTCAAGGACAAAGCACATACGAGTTCAGTATCACTTTGTTCATGAGAAGGTGAAAAGAAATGGAGTGTGGATATTCGGAAAATTCCACCCTAATGACAACCTAGCGAGATATGTGCGAAGCCGATCAACGGTAACAAGTTTATATGGTGTCGATCTTCTATTGGCCTAGCGAAACGTAACATTGCGGTGATTGATTGGGTAGAAGGATAGTGTGAAGACATAATTGATTCCCAATTAAATCTTCAAGTGGGAGAATGTCAACAAAGTTAGGTAGAAAGAAGGAAACATGTGGAAAGAAGAATACAAAGTTAGTCGAGACAAGGAAAAGGAAAAAAGAGGATAAGCCTTGTCCAAGGGTGATCCTACGCTTCACACCCTTCTACGGTTTAGTTCTATTATAAATAGAACACCCATTTTTAGCTCATTATTTAATATACACAGATCCACAAATCCTCACAAAAATTACAATCCAATAGATAGAACATAAAGAGTTATACCAAGACAAATATTGTAGTCTTGAGTGTCTTTAGTGAGTTATTCCTTTTACAAGTGTTTTCGCCTTGTAATTGAGAGTAGTGTACTCCCATATTTATATAGTGAATCCTTCTACTCCGTGGTTTTTCCCCTCTATTTATTTGAGGGTTTTTCACGTAAATTATTGTGTCCAACGTATTTTCATTATTTATTATCATATCCAACTTTAGTTGTGGTGCTTCCTCATCTCAACATTAACCGGCACACTTACGGAGGATGCGTCTTCAAATGATCCACAACAATTTAAGGATGAGATATATGTTAGGCCAACGGAGGAATTTAAAGAAACTCTACAAAGATAAGCTCTGCAAGCCGGTTGCGCTTTACTCATTATCAAGTTGTATTAGAACCTAAATATGATTCCATATACGTCTAGACGCCCTCAACTTAGTCTCTACGTACTGAGCTCCAACTCGTCCCATTAAGTCTCATGGACACTGACGACGACATAACATATAAATTTGGAGGTTTCCAGATGATTATTTTGTAAATTCGAGTGTTCAACTGACACAATAGAGACGAGTTGAAGTGTCTAGATGTGCATACTTAGAGTTGGAGTGTTTAATTACAGTCAAAGACCATATTAAAGTGTCTATCTATGTATTATGCCAAATAAGAACTGAATGCATAGAAGACTACAGTGAAGTGAAGGGAATTTCGAGGGAAATGGCTATGTGGTGTGCTCTGAAGTTGTTAGAGATGAAGTTAACAAAGGAAGCATGGAAAGAAGCTCTCTGAGATTAATTTAAGAATCATCCGGCTCAATATTACGACTCCTAGATTCCTCTAATTGCAACCTCATCATTGATATTGTTAAGATTTTTTTGCTTTAATGAAGAAGAGCATCATTGTAATTTTCTTACTCACCAATATTTACTGGAAGCATGTCAGCAACCTCAAGATCATGTTATCTTTGAAATAGACATCATATTATTGGATTCTTCGCTCACTTGACAATGACATTAACCAATCTCAGCAAAAGTATAGTCCATCAATGTAACTCACTAATTCCCTACAAAAACAATAAATGGCTTCAACAAAGTGAGAATTGAAACTTAAGTGAAAATGGATGGTTAAAATATTGAGTCCAGACCAGAAGTATTCAGGATAAAACGCTATAGCAGGAGAATGTTCTAACACATTGAACTTGTTGGTTCCAAAAAATGGCGTTACATAAGAGATGATACCTTGTCCTAAAGTTATTTTATTGAGTTCCTATCTTTCATAGATACCCAATTCACATAGCGTAATCTCTGTCATTCTCATTTATTTCTTTGACGGCCTAACTAGAAATTCTAGTGTAATCATCAGTATATATAGAATAGTAGTCTAGAAGATGAGCAAGCAATTCTCAGAATATTCAATATAGTGTTGAAAAAATCACCCATATCTACTAGAGCAAGAAAGTAAAATCAGCATAGGATATCATAAGCTAAATTTTAATTAATTTATTTAGGAATCATATTTATATCTGCAATTATAGATGAAATCAAACAACTAAATTCAACTACTATTCCTGTTAAAGGTAATTCCTGAGAAGAGCAGGGGGAAACACAGTTTTATAATCTCCTTTCATTTTATACATATGAAAATGGATAATACTTCCATATGCAATCACCGTTGGAGTTCATCACCTTCAAACTTCCATAAAAAACAAGCTAAAGGACATCTGAAGTCATGTTAAGAACAAACACAGCCACATGCCACATTATTTTGCTTCCACTCACTTCAGCTTTTGCAAAATAAATCAAGTTTTGCAAACTTATTCTTATTCAAGTTTTCATGGAGCACCATATTTCTTTCATACTCAATAAAAAGATTCACTTTAACCTTCTTTTATCCACTCTACAGTTTTTCTTGCATCTCACTAGCCTAATTTTTGCCTCTGAAGGGTGCAGCAAAAAGTTTATTCTTTTCATTCTCCAAAATTGTACTTTCATTACCCAGGTGAATACAGTTCATTAGAGTGTTAATGGTATTTTTCAGGTTCTCTTTACTGTTAGAACATGCGTAACGGGAGCAAGCATTAATTGGATCAACAATCTTATATGAATCACTAGATAACAACGACGAGTTAGATTACAGAAATATTAACCTCTTGAAGCTTTCACAACGCATCCTTCACTCTCTAGGTCTGGTCTTCTACTATGTCTGAATAATCTCCGATGGAAAATACTTGTGTGGGCAAGTACTACTTCTCAGAAAAGATGTCTCTATCAAGAAGGAAAAAACCTATTTATAATCACGTTTTTAGGGTATAAAACCTAATCCCAAAACATATAGGATTTCTTTTTTTCCTTGTACATTCCAAACGTTTTTAAGGGTATAAAACCCCAGCGTATACTACTTACCTTTTATTAAGTTTTCCAAAATCTTGTAAGATTTTACTACTTCAAGAAAAACGGGTTTCTTCCTTTTCAGATTTTTAATTAATGAGGCATAGCAGGGACCACGGATTTAATTAGTTAGGCTTCCAATTATGGTGTTAATTCGAAATAATGAATGAATTAACTACCATGCATAAATCACAATTATTCCACTACAAATTTATAATTACACTCCTCGATATAATATCAAAATCAATCATTAAATTATTATTTAACTCCCCATATTAATATTACAGATACCAACCAATCGAATTAAATTTCTAACTACTTAATTCATTGATTAATTTTATTTTATTCAAATTTAACTTATTTCATTTGACGGATGCGAATTCTCTGGGGTTTTACATAAAACCTTATAAGCAATCATAAAGGGGTATCATCTATCTCAAGGTCGAGACATGGATTCCATCAACTAACTATTATTTCACAAATATCATTTGTCATCATCCAACCTATCGGAAATATTTTAACTCGCTAAAGAGTTTCACCTTTTGATAGATCAAAACAACAATAAAATGACATTGATCATAATAGTTATATCAAGATTAAGTATAAGTAGATTTAATGATCTAGAGAATTTATTTTGCTAAGTCAGATAAAAAACTATTCTTTACTTGGTCCGTTCAATACATACAAAATGTACTATGCAAAAGTTGAAATAACACCATTCCCATAATCAAGATAAATTATATTTAATCTTGTACAACAATCTTAGATGAATTTTCGTTCTCATCTTAGATTAATGACATTAATACAAACTTTATACTTATAAGAACGATGGTTTAATCTTCTGTGTATAAGCTAAATTCTAAACACTAAACTCTACTATATAAGTAAAGGACACACATGAAAAATCAATCTATTCAAAATAAGAATTTGTTAATCTATAAATAAAATAAAAATCTTACATAAAGCGAAACATAATACTATGCTAAACCACATGGTTAATAGTATATCTAACAATCTCCCATAGACTCATAATCATGCACCTACAGCACAATGCCCATTCCTTCTACATTTCATTATCAAAAGACTTCTATGAAAAGCTCTTTGTAAATGGGTCTATCAAATTATTCTGCGATGCAATCTTTAAAACCTTCACATCTCGCTCGAGTTATGTCCCGAATTAAATGATATTTTCTCTCAATGTGTTTGCTTCTTTTGTGACTTCGTGGTTCCTTTGAGTTTGTAACCGCACCACTATTATCACAATAAGTGTAATCAGTGCTTCAATTAAAGGAATCCTCCAAGCCTCTTTTTAAGGAAGTTAGAAGCCAAAACGGCCTCCTTAGCCGCCTCGGGAGGCAACTACATACTCGGCTTCCATGGTGGAATCAGCAACATGATTGTTTGATACTCCTCCAAGTTATGGTTCCACCTCCTAAGATAAACACATATCCTGGGGTAGTTTTTTAGAATCTCTATCAGATTGAAAATGCGAATGCAGCCCATACCCAACGAGCACCGGATCACCCAAGTAAAACCAGCATATAATCCTAGTCCTTTTCGAATGCTTGATTATATGGCAACTACAGTCAATGTTCATTCCAGGATTTAACTAATATATCTACTAACCATGTCAACAGCAAAGCAGATGTCAGGTCTAGTACATAGCATAGCATACATGAGACTCCCAATAACAAGCATAAGGGATCAACCTCATCCTCTCTATTTCTCGCCAGTCGTTTAGGGGCGATCCTTCGATAGAAATTTCATGCCTAAAGGAAGAAGCCCTTTTAGAATTTTCTTCACTAAACCTGGAAGAATCGTATCAATATAAAGTGTTTGAGACAAGCCTAATATCCCTTTGCTTGCGATCTCATGAGCTTGATCCCAAGGATATGAGTCGCTTCACCCCAAGTCTTTCATATCAAAGACGAGGACAACCACTCTTTGACCAATGTCCAACATGCTCATATTATTTTCAATGAGCAAATGTTGTCCACGTACATAATTAAAAATGCTGCTTTATCTTCCTCCCACTTTTTTATAGCATGACTCATTCTCACATTGATCAAAATCAAAAGTCTTAATCGAATTATCAAAATAAGTGTTTTCCATGCCTAGATGCATTTCAGCCGCAAATGGATCTTTTCAGCTTACACAACATGTGCTCATTTCCATTTTCACGAAACCCTATTTGGTTGTTCCATATGTCGCTCATCAAGACTTACAAGAAGTCGGAGTCTTGACGTCCATATAACAGATCTCATAATCATAATGAGCAGTAATGGATAAGAGAACTCTGATGGATTTAAGCATGGCTGCCGCGAAAAGGTTTCCTCATAATCAATTCATTCTTTTTAGTAAACCCTTTTACAACAGCATAACTTTAAAAAGTCGAACTTCTCCATCCACTCCTCTCTTTTTCTTATAGATCCATCTACAGCCAACTGGGTTTTACTTTTTGTGGTGGATCTATAAGATCCCCAGACGATTGATGCACATAGACTCCATTTAGATTTCATAGCAACTATCCATTTTTCAGCATCTATATCTTGTAGTGTTTCAATTCTAACTAGGGGTTACGCTTATTAGGCTCTTCGGAGGATTCTATAATAAAGATTCTCCCAAGAGCGCAAATCGAATGGATTTTGAATACTTTTCCCTCACGACAACTCACTACAAGATCATTAATCTAATCTTGTGGTGGAACCACAACATCACTTTCGGAAACTAAATCTTGATTATCACGAACTTCTTCCCCAAGCACGAGGCTGTTTGGACAAGTGCAGGTTGGTCAACATTGCTCCCACTAACTTGAGGTAGCGAGATGTCCGACCTTTGCACTTGCGCCTCCCGTTGCCTATTGACATCTCTCACTACAATAATGGGAGTGGTATGTCAATCTTTTGCTTGTGGGATTTGTTCTTGAGATACATCATTTGTTATTTCATTGTTCAATTCCGTAAGCGAGTTTACTTCTCGGAACATGATTTATTAAATGATCCTCTTTCAGAAACTTGGCATTTGTTGTAGTAATGACCTTCTTTTCTTTTAGGACAATAAAATAAATCACCTTTCATACCTTTTGGGTTATCCAACGAAGACATATACTTCACGGCCTTGATTCCAACATAAGTTTTTCCCTTTAGCACGTAAATTTGGACAACCCCATACCCGAATATGTCTTAGACTAGGCTTTCATTCAATCCACAATTCTATTGGAGTTAAAGAATTTTTGATTTGAAGCCGACCAAGTTTAATAAGTAGTTTGCCGTGTCTAACGTATATCCCCCCAAAAAAGAAACCAAATGCCGAATAACTCAACATTGATCTTGCCATTTCCAAAAGAGTTCTATTTCTTCTCTCCACCATACCATTTTGTTGTGGCATTCCTAGAGCAAATAATTAAGATGTGATTCTACAATCTAATAAGTATTTAATGAATTCAACAAAAAGGTATTCACCACTCTGATCGGATAGTAATGATTTAATATATTTATCATGTCGCTTTTCCATTTCGCTTAAATTCTTTGAACTTGTTAAAGCATTCATATTTACAGCGCAACGGGTAAACATATTCATATTTAGAGTGATCATCTTGTGAAGGTCATAAAATACTCAAAACCACCTTTTGCTTGTATATTCATAGGACCACACCGTCAGTGAATTAATTCCAACTTATTTTAGCTCTATTTCCTTTAGAAGAAAAGGTCTCTTAGTCATTTTCTTTCTAAACAAGTTCACGAGGTTGAGGTGCCTCCACTTTCAATGAACTCAAAGTCTATCGGAGACAACCCGAAATCTATTAGATTTATATGACCCTAGACACCAAGTGCCATAAATGCAGTTTGACTCAGTGCAAAACATGCTCTTTTATTTGGCCAGTTAATGTTATTTATTTCCTTTGGTTGCGGTAAATTGAGGTGTTTCAAGCACAAATAGGTCATGCACTCTAGCGGCGGTATAGATAACATGCTTGTTAAATTTGATAACGGTAAATTATTACCAAAATATATATTATAACAAGCATCCAGCTAATTTTGAAATTTGAAAGCAAATTCCTTCTAATAGGGGTACATAGAGAACATCTGGTAGAAATCTAAAAATCTGGAACTACTAAAAAATACTAATATCTCCTAAAACTAAGGCTGGTGTTTGTTCGCCATTGGTTGAAAAATGCAAATTTCATTCTCACTTAGCCGTCGCATTTCTCAATCCCTACAAATAGCGCGACATGATTAGTGGCTCCTGAATCTATAGCCCGTAGCATCGTAGATATAGCCGCTAAACAAGTTTCAACGACATTTAAGTAAAGAAGAATTACCTTGTTTGTTTAATTTAGCCAGGTAGTCAGCATTGCTTCTCGTGATGCCCAGGCTTCTTGCAATGATAGCACTTGCCTTTCGGCTTAGCCACACCACCATTTGTAATCCCAGATGCCTTGCGAGATCTCTTCTTTTTCTGTCCACCTTTTGGCTTAGAAGAAGAAGGAGCTCTCTCAACATTCAATGCCACAACGGGAGCTTGTTGTTTGATAATGTGACTCGGTAAACGTAGCTCATTCAACAATTTCACTAAAAAGACCACTATCCATCTTGTTCATGTTTATAGTTCAAGCGGTATTGAAAACTATCAGGTAGGGTGTGCGGGATCATCTCAATTTGAGATTCCTTATCAATCTTAACTCCAAGGATTTCTAATTCATTAAGAAGACCAATCATTTTTAAAATATGGTCCCTCATCTGAACCTTGACCATTTTCGTGTTCAAAAGGGCTTTCATGGTTGTCTGTTTTGCATCACGATTATGCTCACCGAACATCTCTTTGAGACTTTCAAGCATATCGTAGGCAAATTCCATGGGTTGGTGTTTGATGTTGCAAAACATTCAATATTGAGGCAAGAATGTAACATCGCGTCATCTCATCGGCCTTAACCACGATTTCTCATAGGCTTTGATTTGGTCCACGGTGGAATTCTCAGGTTTTTCAAAGCATTCCTCAACCAACACAAAATAATACCCTTCAGCAGTTAGGAGAATGTCCAGTTGCTTTTGAGTCAACATAATTCGAGCCCTCTAACTTGTTTTCTTTTAAATTAGAGGCAAGAGGATTCGAAAGAATCATTATTAATCTGGGAGGTAAAAAAATATCAAATAGATCATTAAGCATGCTACAAAAATATTTAAATTCATGCAAACACAACATATATAACCATGATATTGTCCATTTAACAGATTCGTTAGAAAAACTTAACCATTCATGCAAACTATATGAGTTATGAGATGTTTACATAAATCAAAATAGAACTAACTTAGTTGGAGAGTAAGCGCATATTTAAGACAGGTAAATATCCAATAATGTAAATCTTGGTTCCATTGAATCAATATGTAACTCAGTTGGAGAGTTAATACAAGTTTTCAACAACAGGAGTAAGCAAACACAGTAATCCCGTGTCAAATCTACGATGGAGAAAGAAGATCAATGTCAATATATAAAAGTCATTACATTGCACATTGCGTACCCGATAGACTATAAAGATTGAACCTAACAACACTGGTTGTAAGAAGCTAATTTTTCTCAAGTTTTAATTTTCGAGACAATGAAAAATGCACAAAAAACTATCAAAATGACTCCAAATGACCAAAAAATGAAGTTAGTCACACCATAGCGGTGAGTGTTTAACCGGTGGGTCGTTTCCGATGAACCTGCAAATTTCGGAGTTAGTGGAGTTGGTCAAAACTTGAAAAACTCCAATACCAAAACCCGGCGAAAATCGTGCGCGCCTCGGCGAGGCATGCGCGCACCTGACTGCCATCTGCGCGCGACCCGACAACTTAAAATTTTTTTTTCACAAAACATGTCATAAATTGTTTATAAAATAAGTTTTCAAACACAAAATCATTAAGATATCATTTTCATCTGTGATACGATGCGCTGCATTCTCATGTCAAAGGACAATACATAAACAATCTTTTTATGAATTTTCCAAATTATCTACAGGTAAATGTAGGTATTTCGTGATGCCAATTGTTAGAACATGCATAACGAAGCAAGCATTAATTGGATAAATGATCTTACATGAATCACTAGATAACAACGATGGGATTAGATTATGAAATACTAACCTCTTGAAGCTTTCACATAACACGTCCAACTCACTCTCTAGGTCTGCAGTCTTCTACATGTCCTCAATAGTCCGCATGAAAAATACTTTGTGGGCAAATTACTACTTCTCAGAAAAGGTGTCTCTTTCAAGAAGAAAAAAACCCCTATTATAATCACATTTTAGGGCCTTAAACCTAATAAATCCCAAAACTTATGAGGATTCCTTCTTTCCTTGGATATTCCTGCGTTTTTAAGGGTATAAAATCCAAAGCGTGTACTACTTACTAACTTTTATTAAGTTTTTCAAAATCTTGTAGAAGTTTTACTTCAAGAAAATAGGTTTCTTCCTTTTCCAAGTTCTTTAATTAATGAGGCATAGTAGAGATCATAGATTTAATTAGTTAGGCTTTCAATTATGGTATTAATTCAAAATAATGAATAAATTAACCTACTATAATAAATCACCAGATTATTCCACTAAAAATTCATAATTGCACTCCTCGGTATAATTTCCAAATCAATCATTAAATTCTTATTTAACTCCCATGTTAAGATTAGATATACCAATCAGATTGATTTGACTATTTTAATTCATTTGATCATTAATCTTTTATTCAAACGCTTAACTTATTTCATGTAGCGGATACAGAATCCACTGGGTTTTCCTATGAAACCTTCTAAGCAATCATAAAGTGGTATCATCAATCTCAACGTCGAGACATGAATTCCATCAACTAACAATTATTTCACAAATATCATTTGTCATCATCCAACCTATCGGGAAAATTTGCTTTAAGCTAAAGAGTTTCACTTACTAATTATCAAAGCAACAGTAAATGACGTCAGTCATAATAGTTATATCAAGATTAAGGTATAAGTACATTTAATGATCTAGAGAATTTATTATACTAAGTCGGATAAAAACTATTCTCTGTAGTCAAATTTAATACATACAAAATGTACTAGCACAAGAATTGGAATAATACCTTTCCCATAATCAAGATAAAATTATATTTAATCATGTGCTAATAATCATATCGATGAATTTATCCAATTCTCATCTTAGATTGAATATACAGCGTTGTCTTATAAAAGCGATGTTTAATCTTCCATATAGCTAAACTCATATAAACCAATATTCTGCTGACAAGAGCCACAACTGCAATTGACCTGTTCAAAATGAGGCTTTGTTAATCCTTTCAAATAAAGTAGAAAATCTTTCTAAAAGCCCGAAACATAATACGATACTAAACCACATAGTTAATAATATATCCTAACACTTACTAGCTTCTAGGTTCTTATAATTAATTTCAAGAGCAATTTATATATTCATTACACCTTATCTTTATTGTATGGAGACTTTCAAAAGTATCAATCACACTACGTGATCCACACATATTAATTTCTTCTTAGAGTAAGTATGAATAACATCTTTAATTTCTGTGAAGTTTGAATATTAGTTGGTCATTAGTGTAAAAGGATGTTGTATAGTCGAGTATTCTTTTTCCATCAATGACTGATCATCTCCTTCGTCTTCATCATCGGCTTCTTCACTTGAGGAATTCCTCATTGCAGTCAACCTCACGTTTGATTTTGCTTGGTTAGTAGACGACAATTGCAAGGAGCCTGGTCCTTTTCTTTTTGTCACTTTGTCATGATTCTTTCTTTTTCAATGGGTTTCACGTAATGAATATTGCTTGATAAAGAGTGATCGGGGGGATACCATATACACCTTGGCAAATTTTAGTATTTCCTTTTGATTGCTTTAGTTTTAAAGGTACTGGCTTTGTCTGGAAACTACCGTTCTTGATCATTGAGAATCGATCAAGTGTCTTGATCTTGAGCAAATTCATATGTTTGAGTAGCATTAAGAACCCAGTCGTATCTTTGCATGGTACAAATATTTATAGCTATTTTGAAGCTTTGTCATCTTATAGAGTTTTAGATCTTCGGTAGATCCAATGTGATCAATGTTTCCAGTCCCTTACATCTATTATTGCATTGATCTTTACTTTTGAGACTCATGCAGATATGCGAAGTTTCCTAACAAGCTTGCTATGAAGGATGACGTCTTCAAGAGAGTTAAGTTTTTCATTAAGCGTCGGTGAATCTATTGAATATATCTTGGATGGCTTCCTCCCTATTCATCTTAAATAATTTATACTGTCTTGTTAGCATGTCGATCTTTCACTTTGTAACTTGATTGGTACCTTCATGAGTAGTTCACAGTGTATTTTATACTTGTTTGGCAGTAGCACAGGTAGAGTTTCGATTTTAATTATCAGTTCCAACGCCACAAATAAGGATCTTTGTCTTTTCTTGGCATCCTCTCGAAGAACCTTGATGCCATTTCTCGATTATATTATGCTCTAGTCTTAGAAATAGTTTCATTACATTTGTCATCTTTGACTATGGCAACCTTTGGACCATTTGTAATAATATTTCAAAGCTCTTAATCTTCGCCTAGTATGAAATCTTGCATTCTTATTTTTCACTATCCATAGTATTTTTATTGAAAGATGGTGGTCTTGTGGTAGATTGTTCTTCTTGAGCCCGGGATGGTACAAGCATCTCGGATCATATAAAGTGTTAACCTTACTTAAAAAATTCTGCTACGTATCAATTATTACTTTTGACTACCACTCATTGTGTTGAAGAATTGAGCTCTTCAAACACCAAACAAGGCCCGTAAATTTGCGGAATATGAGAACACAAGAAATTTTATTGTAAAAAATTTCTTGCTAAATGATAGATAAAAAATCATGACGATGCCTCTGGCAAGTTTACCTAAAATCTTCACCAAAATTGAATTGCTTTAGATTAAAACTCAATAACAAGGGACTAATTCTAGTACCCTTCACCACTACAATCAACCCCAGTTATGAAAATAATACTTTTAAAGTTACCTCTTCCTGGTTTAGAAAGCTTAACAAAACTTCAACATTTGATCACCTATTACAAAACTTCTAAGAAAGAAAATAAGTTACAAATCATGAACCAGAGAGAATTCAAGCCTAATCAACTTAAGGAGCAAAGTAAGCTTCTCTGAAATAGATTCTCTCATTAATCAGTTTGCATCACTCAAAGCACTTATGAAAATCACTATCATTAGCTAAGAATAATTCTAAATATGTGAGAATAGTATGAATCTTCATAGCATCAGTGTGGTGTTTTATATAGGAGTACTAATAGTCAAATTTGTCTTGATTTTGTTTCTCAAATATCAAACCTAGAGATGTTTAGTTAAACATAAGCTGGTCAAACAAGTTTATAAGC
The DNA here is from genome assembly GCA_018107945.1 of Datura stramonium. Lineage (NCBI taxonomy): Eukaryota > Viridiplantae > Streptophyta > Magnoliopsida > Solanales > Solanaceae > Datura > Datura stramonium. Next base: position 129,866 of record JACEIK010003102.1, on the reverse strand, counting down.
ATCTTTTAACAATCTACGCATTTGATAAATACTAGAAAGTGTTTATAAGTCAAATGCTTATAAAGTCAAATAAGTCATAAATCAAAGTGTTCATAGCAGTGCCTCAACTTATGATTTTAAACTTTAAATCACTTTTTGGTTTGACCAAACTATCTACAATTTTATCTCTAATATTTTATGTAATCCTCAAAATATCTTTTCTTAAATGAACACTCTCAATGATTTCACTTTTACCTACATTCCCCCAAACCTAAAATTTTCTCCTCCTCTTTAATATTAACAACAATTATGCGATTCTTTTTGGCATTATTTGGGGTAAGAAATTTCTTTCGAATATTTTTAATAGTTCTTCAAGTTTTACGGCTAAGTATAGAATCCTTCTTTAACTTGATGTCAATATCATTGATTTGTGAATTTTATAAAGCATGAATCTCTCATGCTTCTCTATATTCTAAGATATTTGTTATTGATTCCAAGAACTAATCAAATTGCAAAAAAAAATTAAAAATAAAGCTATTCATAAATACATATGAAAATTCAAAAAAGAAGTAAAATTGAATACAAAATATGAAAATTCAAAAAGGAAGTAAAATTGAAAACATGTAATCTTTTAACATTTGGATGACAACTCGTGATTTGATCGATGAGAATATTTGTAATGATTAAATATTTTAATTTAATTAGAGACAAAAAAAGTTTAAGTATTTATTTTTTATACAAAATTTGTGTACTTTAAAGTATGTTTTATTTTAAAAAAATAGTCAAATTAATATTATTATATTACATCTTATGATTATATTTTGCATTATATAAAATACTTTATATTTATAAAAATAAATTTTATCTAATCGGTATTAAAATAAAAATGAGACATAAATTATTTTGTATTGAAATTTAAAATTTAATTTGAATTCGGGTAGCATTTAACAACATAAACAGAAATTTATAGTATAAAAAAATTGAAGGAGTATTTAAGTAATTTAACCAAAAAATGCTTATCGGCAATTTTTTTTATCAAATACTTCAACCGTTTATTATTAATTTCATCATTTTTAACTGAATATGTAGCTATTTATTTATTAAATCAGTTTCAATACTTAATGTTTATCCGCTATTTTAAATTAGTTAAGCTGAATGTGCTCCTAATTTAGTTGAAGAATTCTATCTTAGTAGAACTTGATTTTCAACCTACTCATTCAGTCTCATTTTAAAGCTTTATCTAGCTCAAAGAATTGTTCCAAAATAAATTTATATTTTAAATTTTAAAATTAAAATTGATAATTTTTTATTTTTTTTATTTTTTTTATTTTTTTTATTTTTTTTATTTTTTTTAGTTTTTTTAAAAATTAACAAATAAAAATATTTTTAATTTATAAAATTGTGATTTTTTTTACTATTTTCTTTTTTTTTAATAAATATTTAAAAAACTAAAATAACAATTAAAATGAAACTGAGTAAGTAATATATAATCTCTAAAAAAGGAGTTGCAAAATACATGTCTGGTAAAGGTTATGAATAAATGTAGCATAATAAGTCTGTGATTTTATAATTAGTGTAACAAAAAGGTTTGTTGAAAGCAGAAAAATAGACAAAATATAAAAATTGTTGCAATATCAATGTCTCTCTACTACTCTTCAGTATTTTGATCCTTTGTTCAGAAATACTGTAGAGTTCCATTTGTGACTTACTTATATTATATTTTGATATTTTCAGTGATTTTTCAATCTAAACTTGTTTGAACAAAATATAAGTAGGTAGTGGAGTTTAATTTTGTCCACCTAATAAAGCTGATCTCTTAGCTTTGGGCTATAGGGAAAGCATTTGCAACATGATGTCTAAAATGATTGAATATATACTTAAATTAAAAATAACTGATTGTTTTTGCAAATAATTTACTTTTCTTATATTAATTATAATATTTCATTTCTTGAAAATTAATTTGATATTTTTAAATTCTAATTTAAATATTTTAAAATTATACAAAAAGTATTATAATTTATCATCCTTCTTATATTAATATGGTGAAAAATAATATAAAAACTAATATAGCAAAGAAGAATATTACACAAATAGAAAATAAAAATTCTCAATCATTTGATAAGCTGGATGGAATAAGCAAGAATATCTTATAGATTGAGATATCTCCTTCGAGATTATTTTATTCCATCTTTTATTTAAGATAATAATTTTATTATTTTAATATATATGATGAAATAAAATAATTTAAAAAAAATACCTAATACATAAATTAAATATAAAAAAAGTAAATTTTATTCTAAAATAATCACTCTTACCCGACATTCCGAACGAATTAAAATATTAAAGGAGTCTGTGTTTTTTGTTTTTTTAATAAAAGAAATGTTAAAAAGGCTTAAGTTAGGCAAATTATAGGATACCTAAAAGCTTTGACCATTTTGAACATAAGATTGGGAAACTGCCTAATAAAAATACTTATTTTTTTATTCACACAAATTTCAAACCACAAGTTTCCCGTTATGGTAAGTCATAAGGCTGCCGGTTGATCATTCTTTTTCGGAAAGAGCGAAATATCTTTATATACTATTTAAAGTTAACTTCAATATGTTTCTTATAGTTTCAATTGAAATATATATTTTTAGTTTAAGGATCGTTCGGTAATATGAGATGAAGTATGGTATGAAATCATATGAGATGAAGTTGAAGTTTTAGTTAAATATGCAATTTGAAATTCTTAAAATTGTCTTTCTTTTTCATGAACATAAAAAACCCATAAGTTGTGAAAACTATAAAAAAAAATTCCAATTCTTATACAATCTTACCAAATAAGTAAAAATTTATAATAAGGTATAATATAATATGTCAGAAAGTCATTCTAAAAAATATATTTATTAGTCAGACTAGATCAATAAGATGCAAAAATTGAACATGAGTTGTAGTATACTACTCTTTAATATAATCCTCCCACATAGTTGGCAAACTTATCCGATATAAATGGTTAGCAAAGGTTGGTAAGAGTAATAATACCAATAACAAATTTTATTTATATCTGAAATAAATGATTGGTAAATATAGAATTCTGATTTCTTTTTACAAAATATAAATTTATGGGTCAAATTTTATATTTATAAAAGTTCATCTCATTATTTGAAATCCAAATCTATGTTTTTTGAAAATTTAAAATTTACAATTATTAGATGAAATCGCATGTCCAAACGCTAATTTCATCTCATGATCTTAAATCACAAGATGAAATCGCATGTCCAACACCTACTAAATATATCTCTTTCATTATACTTTTATCGTGATTTATTCTTATTTCTAACAGACGAACACATGGAGACCTTAGAAATAAATAACTCATCCTGAATTTTAAATATCTAATTTACTTTTAAATCCATCTATTTATTTGATCAAAACAGCAATTAGGTGTAATCTCACATTGAGGTCATGATAGAGTGTTACAACTTCACTTGTGAAGATAGTGATTATTTTCGATATATCATTGACTCAATTAGAATATATCCAAATCAGGTAGCAGAAAATAGCTGAGACAAAGTAGTAGGAACAACAAATAATATGATAATTCAGAACAAGGATGCAACGATAATACTAAAATCTAGGTAGATAATAAAAGTGTTGAAAACATTACAATTTACAATTGAAAAACATAAAAATGAAAATAATAAATATCTTGGGGCTAAGGCACGGATATCTCGCTCTCTTTAAGAGATTTCAGTCCACTGCAGCAAAACTTTGCCGGTCAGCAATAATCTTCTTGACTTGTCCCCTCTAGAGATACAACAACCCGACAACCTTTGTATGACTCTTCAAACTCTTGGACAAGTGTTGAGTCTAAGAAACTCCACAAAAGAACACCTTCCTTTAGCTAAATAAAAACTCTCTTTTACTCATTTCGCCACTATATCTTTTTTATTTCCTGCACCAACATGAACAAGACTACCACTATTTGCCAAAGTGAAAATTCTTTATTGCCAATGAATTGGAAGAATATGAGTAATAAAGTAAGGTAAGTAATGGGAGAATTATGCATAGAAGTTACATAGGTTACATAGGTTACAAGGCATAATGAGGTAGAATAATGAAATGGAGGTTATGAAATAGTAAAGGTCACATTCATCTCATCAAGATGCTTTGAAAATAGCATTTTGTAATCACCAAAATGCCTAAACAAGATTAACAATCAACCAACGTAACAATATTAAAGCAGAGAGTTTATCAGCTGAAGGAGCTGTTATGCATAATGAAGGTGTGCTCTGCATTGAACCTTCACTTAGTAAAACATTAATCTTTACTCCAGAGTCGTAGTGGTCTCAGACTTGAACTATGACTGCTTAAGGGAAATAAAATATCACTGCTTTTTGTATCAAGAGATGGTGACACCCAGGTTTTAATAGCCAACACATTACGGTGGTAATTGCTATCCCGGTTTCATGAGTGTCTTCGAGGAGCAAGCCCTATTTTCATAGGAAGTGGCCTACTTCCACACTCACATAGGTGAATCTGTCAAGAGTGCTCTCTATAAGGTTTAGCACCCCTCATATGAGCTACAAATTTTCATTAGAGTTTTTAATAAATGTCTAACCATTCTGAAATGCACTATGTAGAGAGGATTAAAAAATAATGTTCATGATCTCCCATGATTCCATTTTTACCATTGGAACCTTCAGTTATAGGATCTCTAGTCCACATGTTGGGTTTTCTTATATATGAATCGTGAATTTATGGGCTTCAATCATCCCGATGTGCTCCAGACCTTTTCTCTTGCCTGGGCCTTGTTAAGTGGATCTGCAAGATTATCACAAGATTTGACATGGTAATATTAATGGTACGCATCTAATATGATCTCACAGTACTATGTTTTCTTCTTATGGAGTGCGGATTTACCGTTAATAATGCTTGACTTTGAATACCAATTGTGATTGCTATCTGATGAATTAAAATAGGAGGGATTGATTTTTCTAAATAAGTGTTTGAAATAACAAATCTCTCTTAACCAATTCCTTCCTCACTAGCTGAAACTAAAGCAATTATTGACCTCATGATGAAGTTAGCAATAATTGTTTTGCTTTTTATTTCCAACAAATAGCACCACCTCTCAAAGTAAATAACCCGGTGGTAGAACGGAATCACGGACAAAGTGTTCCAATCTACATGAAAAGCCTTCAAGTACAGCAGGGTATTTTTATAAATAAGCTGCTGGCTTTTGTCCTAGTTAAATATCTATGCTCTTGTTATGGCATGCCAATGTTGTGCGGCTTGTAAGCACCTTAGTACTCCCTCTTGCATATACGTACCAGGGTTGATGCAATCAGTCACATATCTCGAACTACCAATTAGCTAGCATACTGCTGGTTTATCACACCATTTTCACTTTGTATGAAACAAGTGAACACTTGAATCAAAAGAAGTTTTGTGGCACGGTCAGAAAATTATATTTTTAAAAAGTGATTCTCAACATAATGTATTTGGTCAAGAAAATTTCATCACATGTTCTAGTAATTTTTATTTAAGTAAATTCCTCACAGATCTTTCATATCAAAATGGCTTCCAAGAATATTTTTAATTTTTCCAATAACATTCATGTTAGAGTCAAAGATCAATAAATCATCAACATAGAGGCAAAGAATAACATGTGAATTATTCCAAGACTTATGGTAGATGCATATTACACTCATTTGTTTTAAAATTATTGTTAATCTGTGAGATCAACTTCTCTTTCTTGCTTTTTGATTTTTGTTTCCTTGCCATATGGGATTTAGTAAGTTTACATACTTTGCTTTCTTGATCGCAGCTGGCAAAACCTTGGGTTACCATAATCTCTTCATTCAGGCCTATTTTAAAAGCGTTTTGTCCTTTGGTAACATGAATAAAATTGCAGCAATAGAAATTAAAAGTCTTATGGATGTAATTCTCATTACCGGAGAAAAAGTATCAAAAATTCTAGGCCTTCTATGTTGGCAAACCTTTAGCAACTAGTCTAACCTTATATTTACCAACCGATCCATCCTGTTTTAGTTTTCTCTTAGGATCATTTACACTCAATTGTTTTACAACCAATTGGTAAATCAACTAACTTCCAAGTTTTATTGAAATTTAGTGATTCCATTTCATCATTTACAGTCTCTTTTCAAAAAAATAGCATCATGTGAAGATAAAGCTTCTTTTAAGGTATAAGGGTCATCTTCAACATTAAAAACATAAAATGAATTAAAATTTTTTTCTACTCTAGCTCTTTTATTTTACCAATAAATCATTCATTTTCTTTATTTCTATAATTAAGTAGAAAAACTAGGCAGTGACGAATATTTTCTTCAGTCCTTGGCCTACCTATTTTAAAATCAAATGAAAATTTATTTTCATAAAAAATAGCATCACTTGATTCTATTATTATATTATCTTCAAGATTTAAAAATCTATAGGTTAGCTATATTTAAAAGCATAATATAAAAGCACAAATAATAACTTTTGCAATTTAATAATTTTTGGAATCCATTAGCCTCACATAGGCTAGACAATCCAAAATTCTTAGATATCCCAAATTTGGCTTGTGACATTTCCACAATTCAAATGATGTTGTTTCATGTCTTTTATGAGGCACCCGATTTAACACATAACAAGCAGTCAAAATAGCTTCACCCCATAATTTTAGAGTGCATGACTCAATAAGTACGGCATTAGTCAACTCAACTAAAGTTCTGTTTTCCTTTTCGCTACCATTAGATGAAGGAAAATAAGGTACAGGTGTTTGAATTATTCTCAATGATCTAACAAAAGAGTTAAACTCATTAGACTCATATTCACGGCCTCTATCACTTCTAATACTTTTTATTTTTCTGCCAAACCGATTTTCAACCTCATGGAGATAAATTTTAAAATTTTTAAAAAGCATCCTTTTATTTTCAATCAGTAAACATATGTATACTTAGAAATCATCAATAAAAAAGTGATAAAATATCTATTTCATTCATGAGTTCATTCACTCAAGTTCACAAATATCGTGTGAACTAATTCTAACAAATCAGTTTTTTTCTTTCAACGAAGAGAGTAAAGACCTTTAATGATTTTGCTTTATTACAAGCTTCACACTTTTTAAAATTCTTTTTAACCATTGAGATTAATCGTAAACTACTCATGATTCCACATAATGATCATTGATGTGGCTGTGAAACATGCCAAGAATTAGTAAAGAGAGCATGTACACAATTTTTCTTTTTGAGCAGTCACAGCCTTCTGTGAATTTTTAATCTCTTCATTTTGAGCATTAATTATTTATATTTCATTCTTCTTTTAATTTATCTTAATTATTATCTTATGCACTTGTTCTTATAATTAAGATTTATAATTGTTGGTGATTTTTAAGTAATCACACTTTTTCATTTATCATCATTTTAGGTTAATTTTAAATTTTATTAAATTGTCAACCATTCTCCTTATGGCCCACTTGAGATTGGGTTGGGCTGACATTTAAATTATTTATTAAAAGAGTCAATCCGTTTTAACCCGTTTAACTTATTGGCCTACTAAAATTAAATTAGATTAGATTGAGCCAACCCATTTTGACAGCTCTAATAAGAGCGTTCAAACTAAACTAAACGCCTCAAATAACAGAAATACAAATGAACCAACTTGATCAATTGATTCATTATAAAGTTTGATATTTACATTAAAAATAATAATAAACTAAACGACGCCGAAGCTTCGCTAATCACAAACCATCCAGTTGCTGCTGCTCCGCGGATGGCTTTGTCCCACGTGGGCTTGTGACTTTGCCAAATTACAAAGTTATTGATAAATTTGTATATATTTTTATTTTTATTTATTTTTATTTTAAAATAAGTAATATTTTAATTATAATATTAAAAAATGTTAAATTTTAAAAAATAAATGATTTTCTTATCTAAATATATTATTGATATTCTTTCAATTTTATTCTTATTTAAAAATGAAGAGAAATTTATAAACTATTAAAAAGCTAATATTTTCAAAGTTATTATTAAAGGTAAGTTAGTAGAAATACATTTACTTTCTAGAAGTGAATAACGTTTCTTAAGGGTTTTCTAAGCTAAAAGCACTTTCACTTGTGTGCAGGACTGAAGAGTAATTTTATGCCAAGATTCTCCTCCCTCATATTTTATTTTGAAATTGTTAAGTATACTAAAAATAGTTGTTTCAAAATACTTGCTAGTTTCAAAATTAAAGAGATAATTTATTATATTTTTTCAATTCTACCCTTAGTACTTAAAGTCATTCTAAAATGTGAAAAGAATTATTGTTATATGCTTTCAAAAAATTAATAGAATTATATTAGTCGAATTACAACTTATATTAATTTTTTCTTAATTAATATACAAATCTTGTGACCTTATTAAATGAGACAGAGAAAGTGTGTTAAATAGTTCCATTATTACTATTTCGGCTCTTATACATGTTGCTACTATGGTAGCGGTGATTCTAGCCAACTGAAAGGATCTTCTGATCAATACAGATCATTTGGATTCCATTAGTAATGAGGATTCGGAATATCACACATTTAATTAATCAAAGAGAAATTCAACAACGAAAAGAAAGATCAATTCTTTGGGATCCTTCCTTTCTTCAAACGGTACGAATTACATATTTAAGAAAAAATATAATTACGTTACTTTATAGCAGGTAATAAATTACAGAGTAATATTTGGATACTATTTATAAAATAAGTAGATGTTTCATATAAAATAAAATTTTAAAATTTTTTTGATACATTTAAGGTAATATGTTTCAAGAAAATTAAATAAATTAATTATATTATCAATTAAAAAAATTATTATAAGATATCGATTATACAAAAGTTATTGCTCTAATTATTTTGGTATATTTATTCACATAAAGTTGAACATATCAAATTATGATTAAATAATTTAATAAAACAAAAATATATATTAATTAATATAAATATGGGATAAAATTTTCAAATCTAAAGTGTTAGGTAGAACTAAAAGTCCTTTTGGTTGGGATCTTTTGACCAGGACAACATATTCCACATAATCAGAGAAGAAAGTCTAAAATCTTTTGAATTTTTTATATTTTATTTTACTATTTTCTAAGAGTTTTCAATTTTTTTATTTTTTGTGACTCAACTTTGATAATCGACGAAGATATTTAATCATATGAGCCATCTGCTCTTTGTCAGTCTGACTTGTCTCAATAATTTTAGAAACCCAGACAGACGAACAAAACTCATAAAATTTGCTCTAATTTGATTTAAATATTTTTTAAAAAAATTTTTTTAATTTTTTTAATTTTTTTAATTTTTTTAATTTTTTTAATTTTTTTAATTTTTTTAATTTTTTTAATTTTTTTACTTATATTATTATTTTCAAATTCAACTTGAATTTTGTCTTTTTTAATTTTTCAAATTTTTTATATTTAATTGATTAAATTTTAAAAAAATATAATTTCTAAATAAATTAAGTTATTTCATAGATGAAAAATAACAGTTGTAAAGTTTGAAAATAAATTTCACAATTAATATTTCATATTAATTTTTTTTTCACCTTCTAACATACGCACCTAGTTCCAATATCATAGCTTTGGAAAAAGAAATCATAGCTTTTCATGCCCACCACCTAAACCTTCTACTTCCATTGTATCCTCGTTTCCTCATGTTTAGTATTTTTTTAGATTATATATAAATATTTTAAAATAATATTTTTATTATCTTACATAAAATAAAAACATTAAAAAAATAATTTAAAAAAATTTACTTTTTTTTATAAAGAAACGTCCTTATTAATAAACACATTCACAAGTAATAATAGTAATTGTTATTATTACTTCCTATTATTTTACTCTTCGATTTTAGTATTACGTATTGTTCTTCTTTGTGAATATTTATTGTTGCCTAGGATTGGAGAAAAGAGCCGCTCGCATGTATTTAGCTCGACTCAACTCGGCTCGATAAAGTTGCGATCACTTGACTTGTTAAAGCCCGGGCTCGATTGGGTGCTCAGTTGGTTCAATTTAAGAAATAATATCTTTCATTAAACTCAATTATTAAGTATATTAGAAATTTAATTTAAAATATTATGTTAACTTGATATTTTATAATTAATATTATTAATGTTAGTAAAATTTTAACCACAATGTAACTTAAGCCTATTATATGAGTATATGTGTTCATAGTTTAATTTGGATCGATTTTTGATAATAATCAAGATCAAATTAAGTTTTCAATTATTAAAATACTAAATATCAATTTAAAAATTTTCAAAAACAAAAAAAAACTAATATAATTAAAAATATTAAAAAAATCAATATTTTAAAAATATTTTTATTTTTTTTATTTTTTTTATTTTTTTTATTTTTTTTATTTTTTTTAGTTTTTCTGTTTTTTTAAAAAAAAAGTTTCAATATTTGTTAATTTTGGTTTTTTTTAAAAAAATTGTCTTGAGAACTATAAGTTTTAATTAGGTAAATAAAATTTATAAGCAATATAAAAAAGTCTAAATAAAAAAAGTCGACAGCTCAAGACCAGGATCGATCAAATGTAGAAAAGCTCGGTTGAACTTGGCTCGGCTACGGCTCGGTGTAGTACTCGGGTCGATTGGGCTCGGCTCGGAATCAGCTCGCTCGGCTCGACGTTATTTGCTATTTATTCTCTTTTTAATTATTTCAACATAATTTTTTACATATTTAATTTTTGGATTGAACTTCTCTCTATTTTCCCCAAGTTCTTGCTTGGATTAAGGACACATATTATAGATTATAATTTAATTAACCAAAATAAATCTCTAATCATAGTTAAAATAATAAATACATTGTATTAATTTTAAAAATTATTAATATTTTAATTAAATTTTACAAAAAATCAGGTAGAGTTTTTTCTGTTTTTAAATTTTTTAATATTTGAAATTTTATAACTTAATATTCTTTTTTCTGTTTTTATATTTTTATAAATTATTAATTAAAATTTTTTAAATGATATTGCCTAAGAACTCCAACTTATTGTAGTCTAAGTTTTGATTCCATAATTGAAAAAATCTAAATGATACTGTCAGATTTTTTTTTTTCTCTTTTAGAATAAAATAACATGTTGCTAAGATGATACAAATTATAATAATTTTTGGAATTAAATGTACAAATATATTTATCATTTTAATCATGATTAAAAATTTATTTGATGAATTAAATTATAACCATTAAATTTAATCGTATTCCTAACCCAAGCAAGAACTTGAGAAAAAATAGAAAGAAAGAGAAATGAAGAGAAACCCAATCCTTAATTTCTCATATGTGAGCATTTAAGGTTAATATCTCAAATGATCACTCAACTAAAGTATTTCTCTCAAAAAGTCACTTAAGTTTGTTTTATAACTTAAAGTCACTCAACTAAGACATTTCTCTCAAAAGTCATTCAACTGAAGAATTATTTCTCTCAGGAAGTCATTCAACTTTATTTTATAACTCTAAAGTCACTCAACTAGAAGTAGTTCCTCTCGAAAGTCACTCAACCATCATATTTTACTTAGAAAGTCACTCCAATCAATTTAAATAATTTTTCATTAAAATTTTTGACATGAAATTTTTATTTAAATTAAACTTTTAAGAAATAAAAATATCTATTTTAACAATTTTATTGACCCGTCCAAGCTTGAGTATGACCCTAAAATTATATAGGTCAAATATACATTTATCAACCCTTTTATTTTGAAAAGTTTAAGTAGTAACTCATTTTCTAAAAGTTAATTACATTAATATTAGAACTTTCTAAATTTTTTATTTTTTTTATTTTTTTTATTTTTTTTATTTTTTTTATTTTTTTTATTTTTTTTATTTTTTTTATTTTTTTTAGTTCTTATTAATCACATCTCCTTATCAACATAAATAATGAATCAATTTTAGTTGTTAATATTTTATAGCTCGTTTCTTTCATTAAAATTAGGAATTGAATACTAAAATACTTCTTCGATTTTTTCTCAAAGAGCATATGCTGATTTTATTTTAATGGTATAAATAAAATATGTGTATTTTCTTAGAATATCCATAAGTTTGATTTGTTATATTTAAAATCTTGTCAAAATTAATGGTATGTTTAAACTATAAAACATTTATATTGAAAAATATGTCATAATTATGAAAATATTAAAAATAAATTATAGACATCAATATATATATATATATATATATATATATATATATATATATATAGTAATATTTTCTTAGAATATGCATGATTGTGATTTGTTATATTTAAAATATTTGTCAAAATTTAATGGTATGTTTAAACTATAAAACATTTATATTGAAAATATGTCATAATTATGAAAATATTAAAAATAATTATGGGCATCAATATATATATATATATATATAATGTTGTTAAATATTTAAACATAAAAAAATCATAAAGAAAAAATCACAAATAATTAAATTTATACATGTTAAATAGTGTAGTACTACGCAAAATAAAAAAAGAAAAAAAAATCGTGTAGTAGCATCTTTATTTAATTTTTTGTTTTGGAGATAAAAATAATAATTAAGTTACTAAGGAGTGAGGTTTTAAGCTAATGATGAGAGTTTCGTTTGGGGGACATGCTACGAGAAGCACATTTTTGTGCTAAATTGATATAGCGCTTTTTATGTTAAAAATATGTAATGTATTTTTGGATATTGTATAATTAAGTAAAGATGATCCATATAGATCCATATAATTTTAGGGGATCATATCAAGTGAGGTAGGTCAATAAAATGATTAAAATGGATACCATTTTATTGCTTAAAAATTAGCTTAAAATAAAAATTTTATTTTAGCAGATTATTTTAATAAAAAATTTATTTAAATTGGATGGATGACTTTCTCGGTAAAATATTAATAGTTGAGTGATTTTTAAGTTATAAAATAAAATTGAGTCACTTTATGAGTTTATCCTTAATTGAGTGACTTGCTGAGAGAAGTATTCTTAGTTGAGTGATTTTTGAGTTATAAAACAAAATTGAGTGACTTTCTGAGAGAAATACCTTTAGTTAAGTAACCATATAAGATATTTTCTCGTTTTATTTGAATCAAAATAAATCACTTTGACTTCACACGATAAGAGTAAGACCGGTACACGTCACTCTTCCTAGTAGGATTTGGATATGTTATTGTACCCAAACACACCCCTAATGTTCCACGAATTTCACCATTCAAAAATAAAGAAAATCATGGAAGTGTGATGAAAATGTCTGCGACCACGTAAAGACTTTTCCGGAGATGGCCGATTTGGCAGACTCCATGACCCAAACCAGCTTATAATACTAGTCTTCATTGTGCTTCAAAGATGGGACACTTCCTATTTTGGATGAGACAACAGAAATAAATAAGCTGCACTTGGTTTTCGAAGCATGAAGCTGGCTTTTCATATCTTCCTCCTCCTCTCCTTATTTTCTATTTACCAAATTTTAGGTGCTACAGCAGATACCATAACAACAACTCAGTTTCTCCAAGATGGTGAACCCAATATCAGTTCCTCTGGTGGAAGTTTCGAAATGGGTTTCTTCAGTCCAGGTAATTCCAAGAACCGTTATCTGGGCATATGGTATAAGAACATTTCTGTCACTACGGTTGTTTGGGTTGCCAACAGAGAAGCTCCTCTGGCAACTAAATCAGGTACACTAAAGGTTATCAAACCAGGAAGACTTGTCATAATGAATGATACTAACCACATCATATGGTCGACGAATACCTCAAGATCGCTGCAAAATCCCGTTGCAAAGTTGTTGGATTCTGGAAATCTTGTTGTTAAAGAAGCTGGCAGTGATGATATTAAAATTGGGGATTTTCTTTGGCAGAGTTTTCATTACCCTACTGATACCCTTTTGCCCGGTATGAAAATTGGGTGGAATTTTGTTACTGGTAAAGAAGTGTACTTGTCGTCGTGGAAGGATGAGGATGATCCAGCTCCGGGTGATTATACCTACCATTGTGATCCATCTGGTTACCCACAGAACATTTTGAAAAAGGGGTCGAAGGAGATATACAGGTCTGGACCATGGAATGGCCTAAGGTTTAGTGGGGCAACAAGCTCAAGAGAAAGTCCCTTTTATACATTTGGTGTGATTTCAACTAAAACAGAAGTGTATTTTACATATCAGCTTCTAGCTTCAGTTATTACAAGGTTTGTCTTGAATCAGAATGGTGCATTACAACGGTGGACTTGGGGCGATAGGAATAAGGGTTGGGCCCTTTACCTCTCACTACCAACAGACAATTGTGATATCTATAAGTTATGTGGAGGATATGGTAGCTGCAACAGTCTGAATTCTCCTGTATGTGGATGTTTAGACAAGTTTGTGCCTAAACATGCTGAAGATTGGAGGAAGGCAGACTGGTCAAGTGGTTGTGTTAGGAGGACAGAGCTGAATTGCCTCAAGGGAGATGTGTTTTTGATGTATTCAAAACTTAAATTACCAGACACACGGAATTCGTGGTTCAATGTGACTATGAACCTTGAAGAATGCCGGAAAATTTGCTTGAAGAATTGCTCTTGTATGGCTTACTCGAATCTTGACATACGCAATAGAGGAAGCGGTTGCTTACTGTGGTTTGAAGATCTGCTTGATATTCGACAGCTGCCCAACGAAGGGCAAGATATCTACATTAGAATGGCTGCCTCTGAATTAGGTAAGTTTATTGCTGAAAATATAAAACTAATAGTTTGTGATTGATTTCTTAAAGACGGGAAAATTTATGAGTTGCAAGAGCCCTGGCTAAAGAAAACCTGAATTTTCTTGTAGACACTGCCAATGATTATAAACATGTTGTACTTTAACTACAAAGTAAAGACTCACAGTTTTAATAAAACAAAATACTAGGAAATTAGCACGGCTATGTCTCCGGCTTAAGAAAAGAATGAGTTAAAGTGGAGTTATGCTAAACCGGTAACCATGATGTCTAGAAAAAATTAAAGAGCTTTAATGTAGTCCTGTCTAACCATCTGATGGAGAAAGTCGAACTGATTGCCTATATTTGGATTGAATACTTGCAGCTAGCCAGGATAAATCAAATGGACACAAAGGAAAACTACTCTCCTGGATTATCCCATTATCAGCTGGAGTGATTTTGGTAATCATAAGCCTAGTAATCTGGATTAGAAGAAGGAAGATAGCTTCAGAGAAAAAGAAAGGTAACCTTGACAAGTCATTTGTTCGGAATATAAATAGTAGGTTAATTCAAATTCAAAGGAAAGTCTTTCTTGTCTAGTATTTGCCAAACTGAATTTGGTACATCGGTCTTTCAACAGGATGTTGGGGGTGCCATGGCAATTACAAGATGGATTACCACAATGGAAACCACAGTGAAGAATTTGAGTTACCACTATTTGACTTATCTAGAATAGCTAAATCTACAAACAACTTTTCACTGGTGAGAAAAATTGGAGAGGGTGGCTATGGACCTGTTTACAAGGTAATCACTTATAGCTTTGCAGTTGTTTACATGAAATAAGCAATTCATGACCCACATATTTGAGCATAGAGTGATTCTGACATTAACTTCAGATTTGTTGGAAAAAAGGTGATTGAAAATAAAAGCATTGTTCTACCAAATGGGACATTTGGAGAGCAAACAGAGAATTTATGCATAATTCATCAAGAAATGGAGTGCAGGGGTCGAGCGGAAGCAACTTCTGATGCATGAATTTCAAAGTATCCAAAAAGTTTCAGAATCGCCAAAAATTTCTGAAAACTTGTCTTCCAATATGTCCTGCTTAATATCTAATCTGTGGAATGGCTTAACGACTTTAGTTTTGGGAAGAGTTTTATAAACATCAGCTAAACTTGATCGAATTTATTAAAATTGCTCAATTCTTCAAATTTTGTGCTTCTACCATTTCATTGGAAGAATAATGTAGAGATATGATGTTTAGGGCGTGCTTGAACAAGGACAGGAAATAGCTGTGAAGCGGCTATCTAGGACTTCCAAACAAGGACAAGATGAGTTCAAGAATGAAGTGATGTATATTGTGAAACTTCAGCATAGAAATCTGGTGAAGATTCTTGGATGCTGCATTGAAGGAGAAGAAAAAATGTTGATCTATGAGTACATGCCAAATGGAAGTCTTGATTCATTTATATTTAGTAAGGATTTCTCAAAAATATATTGTGCTTAATATTTGAATTCAGTTGCTAGATGCCCTGTAGGAGTACCTAAATAAACCTCTTCCCATTTGAACTCACATCAAGCAGGAAAAATAGAGTGACAGGCCTCGGAATAAGATTTATGTGAGCCCAAAATACATGGGAGGCCCAAATATTATTACTTTTCCTATAAAGGAGGTTTTGATTTAGTTCGATGCTTTAATCCCACTCTTACTTTTACCTTATTAGTGGTGTGAATTAGTGATCCAGCTATGAAACTTTTAGCAGATGACACACGAAGCAGGGTATTAGACTGGCCTAAGCGCTTTCACATCATCAACGGGATAGCTCGGGGACTTATGTATCTGCATCAAGATTCTCAGTTGAGGATCATTCACAGGGACCTGAAAGCTAACAACATTTTACTAGACAATGACATGAATCCAAAGATATCAGACTTCGGCATAGCAAGAAGTTGTGAAGACGACGAGTTTGGAGCCAAGACGCATCGAGTAGTTGGAACATAGTAAGAATCTTAAGATGATTTTTTATTGAGTCTGTTCGAAACTGGAATAGAAGAAGAACCTTGAGATTTTCATAGTATGTTTTCCAGTATTAGTAATGCTAATATATGTACGTTTATTGCAGTGGCTACCTCTCACCAGAATATGCTGTACATGGGGTCTACTCGGTGAAGTCAGATGTATTTAGCTATGGTGTCTTAGTGCTTGAAATTGTGAGTGGGAAAAGGAACAGAAAATTTACTCATCCGGACCATAACCTTAACCTCCTTGGACATGTAAGGGTTGTCTTTTTTGTTGTCCATCAATAAATATCTCGCAAAGCTAGTCATGCTAACAAGATTTTAAAATCTACAGGCATGGAAACTCTATAAAGAAGGTAGATCAATGGAATTACTTGGGGAATTCCCAGTTAATGTTCATTCTACACCTGAAGTGATACGATCAATCCATGTTGGTCTATTGTGCGTGCAACATTGTCCAGAAGATCGTCCAAGTATGTCTTCAGTGGTTATGATGTTAAACAATGAAGGTGTTCTGCCACCTACTAAACAGCCAGGTTTCTTCGTAGAAGAAAATACACCGGATTATGAGTTCTCTTCTAGTCAATATGCACATAGTACAGGGAATGAGATCACCATCACAGCATTAGATGCCAGATAGAAAATACCAGTTAATTCTTTATTGCAACAAGCAATATTTTATACCCTTGATTCTTTTGTTCCTTTTAGCAATGTAGCTAAACTTGCATAGTGAAAGTTGCCATGTCCAGCCGCTCAAGAAGAGTGCAGTTATCTTCTTGTAACAGGGTGCAAAATCAGCCAAACATTACTGTCATTTGGCGGAATAGAAAAAACCTTACCTCATCATGACTGGTAATATAATCTTCACTTTTGTGTGACTCAGATGAAACAGAAATTGGTTTGTAGTCCACTGGCCATGAGCTAAGCAGCATCTTCGACAATGGGTTTGAGTCGGTGATTGTAAAAGTTCCTTTTATCAATCTTAAGTTTGAGTAGTGGAGAAGGAGGCCTGAAGTTAAAAAGACCTTTAAGAAATTTTTGAAAATGTCATACAAACAACTTGTGAAACTTATAATGCAAAAGCCAGGGCAGGACATCCCTCCAAGGACTACCAGCAACTATCCAGTCTCCAGTAATTCATTTTAAAAGTGTTAAAAGACTTTGTTTGAGTACAAATCACTGACACTTGTACTAGTTTAGTTTTTAAGTTAAATATAATCCTCAGTAATATGATATTAGCTGTTAATTAAGTTAGTTTATAATGCGATTGTAATGAGTCATTTTCCAGCTTTTCTGACCTATTTCTAGCTGAATGGGATATTGTCTTCAAAATACCTAAAGCTTATTTGTTTGTTTGTTTTACCCTTCAATGGTTCATTATATTTCCATGGAAAGTACTTTGTAATGAATACCAGCTCCAAAACATTTGCTTTTCAATTCGAAATTGTGCAAAACAATTGGAAGTAAAACCTCCATTCCATATATTCCCTCCTTATCATTTTACTAAAAATAGTTTCTTTCTTTTTACTTGTTCATTTCAACAAATCAACAGAGTTTTTCTTTCTTTTTTTTGTTTCCCCCCGTATAACTTCTTTAGTATTAAATAACTACGTAAAATAATAGTAATCAAATTTAGAGTTTCAAAACTTTATTAATAAGGTTAATTTAATTAAATACACCTCTAATAAAAAAATTCTTTAAGAATTTTGTCAAATCAATGTGACCTAACTAAAATGAAATAGAGGGAGAAATTCATTGAACTGGAAACGGAAGCCAACTTCTATGAAATGTATCGAAAAAGATACATGTCGTACAATGAATCGATCTTTGAAATCAATTTCTAGAGGACAAATATATAAACGACCCCTCAAACTTTAACTCTAATTTTTAATTATTCCATACCAGTGGATATTTTGGTCAAACACATAAATAGCCTACTCTTTATTTTTATTTTAATTCTCCATCTCAATTTTTTTATTTTTTAAATTCAGTTTTTTCTTCTCGATAAAAATAAATTAGATATTTTTTTTTCTGAGACATAATTTCTCTTTTTTCTTGAGGTATAATTTCTTTTTCCTTGAGACATAATTTTTTTGGGCATAATTTCTTTTTCCTTGAGACATAAATTTTTTTTTAGAAATAATTTTTTTTTTCTTGAGGCATAATTTTTTTAAGGCATAATTTCCTTTTCCTTGAGACATAATTTTTTTTTTCTTGAAGCATAACTTCTTTTTTTATGAGTGGGTTTGGTTTTCCAGTAGTTGCAGTCAATTTCTTGGTCACTCAGTCGCTTGCTTGTCACTCTGACTCTCATCCGATCTCTTTGTTTCCTTGCGATATAATTTCTTTTTCTTGATAATCTTTGCCCTTCAGGTATAAGTTGTGTAATATTTCTATAATTTTAAAATTATTTTTTGTAGTCAATTTTTGAACGTTTATTGATTGAAAAAAATGAAATTATGCCGCAAAGGTAGAAGTCATGGCATAAGGTATAAGTACAAAAAGTTAATTGGATAAAAAATAAAATAAATTCATGCCAAAAAACACAAGTCATGACATAAGGTATAAAGTGCAAAAAGTTAATTGAATAAAAAAAAAATTAAATTGATGCCCCAAAACACAAATCATGACATAGTGTAAAAAGTTTATTAGATGAAAAAAAATTATGCCCCAAAAGACACAAGTCATGACATAAGACATAAGTATAAAAAGTCTATTAGATGAAAAAAAAAATGAAATTACGCCCAAAAAGCACAAGTCATTATTAGATGAAAAATTATGCCCTAAAAGACACAAGTCATGACATACATATAAGTATAAAGTCTATTACTTAAAAAAACTAAATTACGCTCAAAAAGCCATGCTCATTTCTTATTGACATAACACATAAGTATAAAAAGATTATTAGATGGAAAAAAATGAAATTACTTCCAAGAGGCACAAATCATGACTTAAGACATAAATTAAAAATGCAGTAGCTATGCATATGTGCCATGTAAGATTCAATCATGTACACAATTTAAATAGCGTATTCTATGAGTTAGGCATAACTTATGCAAACTCATGCCCTGCTAATTTTTTAATTTGTTTTTATTGTTAAGGGTATGTTTGACCACCTTTTATTCACTTAGTGTACGTTGCCATGCGCGTGTTTACGCAGGCGACAAGAATAATACTTAATTAGTTACGAGGAAATCTATGTATTATTTTATGCAAGGATTAGTTATTCATGTATTAGTTATGTAGGTATTAGTTATGCAATATTATTTTTTAAAAAATTAGAAAAACAAAAAAAAAAACATGTAATTCAATATTATTGATTGTATATCAAATTAATTAATCAATATTTTAAAAATATATTATTTATGAAAATAAGTAAACAAATAGTACAAAATTCTTCCCTTTTCACAAAACAATATAATTTTTTTATTATTTTTAATAAAAGAGGGCTAACGGCCCTTAAAAAAAAATTAATCAATAATTTTTTTATTTAAAATTGTTTACTTCGTATATCGAATTAAAAAAGATTTTAAAAGTAATTGATAGGGTAGATGTGCAATTTTATTATTTTAATCCATGTATAACTAATACCCACATAACTTATTCCACCTTTTACCCCGCATAAAATTATACATAGATTTTCTTATAAGTTATGTGTATTGGGCTTAGGAATTACTAAAACACAACAAAACACCGCATAAAATTAATACATGAATAACTTTTTATACAACATTTGAATCTACCAACCAAACATGATATAAAATTAATATATGAATAATTTTTATTCTATTTGAAAACCAAATATGGTATAAAATTAATACATGAATAACCAAGTTATTCATGTATTAATTTGGGCCTTATACGGTAACAAAGTAGCCCCTTAAAATGTTGAAAGATAAAAATTAAAGACCACAAATTTAAGAGGCAAAAATTAAAAACTACACCAAAATAAGGGCATTTATGCAAATGACCCAATAAAATTTAAGAGCAAGTTAGAAGGGTTGTCTATGTGTTTAGCCAAATATTTTTGACCGGTTACTCATTAAAGGGTGTTTGGTTGCTGGTCAAGAATAGAGTTATTCGTGTATTAATTTGACTATTCGTTTATTAATTTGACTATTGTTTAATTTCTAATTCGGATAGAAATTATTCATGTATTATATACATAATTTGATTGCTATGTATAAAATGTTGCAAAATTATTACGATGTTTGATTATGTTTTAGTAATTCTACATAAATAATACCCACATAACTTATGAAGAAATTTATGTATAATTCTATGCAGGTCGGAGGGGGAATAATTTATGCAACAATTAGTTA